>CM065777.1:172355999-172600999 GCA_033296515.1 Macrochelys suwanniensis
ATGCAAATACACTTCATAAGAAGACCACCCCTTGGATCCTGGTCCTCTCCTCTCTCTTCCATGCAAGGATTAGTAGACATTTGGGAATGGTTGCTATGGAACTCTGTTCCTTAAGCCTCCAATGAGTGGTGAGGTCTGGATTTGCACCATTGATTGTGATTCATAACTGCTAGCTGGGAGATGATTCTAATGGGCTACACATCCCATGCAGTCTTCCTGACTGAACACATGCACAGTGCTTCCCTCCTGTCTTCCACGTGGTGAGACACAATAGTGGTTGACATTTTTGAAGCCTAATTTTCAATAGCACACCAGCTGTGTCAAAACAGATTTGTTGCTTTTCTACAAAGAACACAGACTTAAGATGGCATAAGCCATTCCATGATTGTGTGGTAGGCTACTATGATGGACTAGTCATTCAAAGCAAAGAGACACACAGAACACCAATCAACTATGTAGGCAGTGGAGAGAGGTTTGATTGCCATGTTGGTCCTGACATCTAGGGTTGCTGAGTGTTCCCAACTCCATTTGCCTGCAATGGGAGCTCTGGTGTTCACTACCTGAAAATCAGGCCCCAGGCACTCTATCAACCTTTGAGAGGTACTTCTGCTTGACTCATATCCAGCAATCTTCGTCAAAGCCCAGTCGCGCCATGCATACCAGACAACTCCTCCCCTCAGAATATCCAGGGCCTGATTTTGGTCCACAGTGAAATAATTGTCTCAACAGAGAACTGAGTGTTAATACACCCTGTCCTTTCTTTCTTCCAAAAGTACATTGGAATGTGCTATAGACCAGTTACCTGCAGGTGTACTTACTGTATGTCCTATGTAGTGAAATAACAATGTTCACGTGAAATTGTTGATCTTCTCATCCACCCTTAACTACCTCTATCTTCTGAATGCATTCATATTCAGCTGGTATCAAGTTAGACATTGTGTCAGTTCAGACTGAATATTGTGTTCATTTTCTGTTTTGTTATTTTGCATAATTATATAAAAAATAACATTGGCTTTAAGAAGCCTTCATTCAACAGACCCTTTTCAGTCATCATCTTTAGTCATCCTTTCTGAACCAATGGAAAATATGTAATGGTTAAAAAGTAATAAGCAATAGTCATTATGCCAATATTGACTATTTGGACACCACCAATTTGCAGTGCTTGTGTTCCTTTCAGGGTTCTAGATAATTAGCAAACATGAAACCAGCTCTGTGATATTACAATGGAGAAGATGTATCGCTTGCCAGTACTGTGCTTCTACAGTTAAGCTGGCAGTATAAATGAAATTGTTGTACTACAAATAACCGTTAAAGTCTAAGACATTAAATTCTGATTCTGTATCCTGCATCACAATATAAGCAAAGAATCACAAACCTCTGCATATATGAAATATGCTTCCGTGTTTCTTTATGAAAAAATTGTCAGGACAGGTCTAGATGGGGAAAGCCTGCTTATATAAATGGCTTATCTCATGTGTTCAGTATCAGTCAGGTCTCTTTCAGTATTCTAATCTCATAATCCTCAGGAGATAGATAGATAGATAGATAGATAGATAGATAGATAGATAGATAGATAGATAGATAGATAGATATTTGGAAAGTTCAAATTCAAGGGTGTTTGGAGAGAATGTGTGTGTGTGTGTGTGTGTGTGTGTGTGTGTGTGTGTGTGTGTGAGAGAGAGAGAGAGACTAATATATGTATTGTATGGTCAGAGTAAAATCTCTAAAGATGTAAATAATGAGTTCCATTTGTAAATAAGAATCCTGAAGTACAGATGATCTATGTATTTATATGACCCTATGTAGGAGGCTACATCGCCACTCGTGTGAGTTCCACAACAGTCCATTGTTTCATCAGATATTTCTTTGCAGGAGAACTTTGAAAATCAGTGGTACGGTTCATTTGATCTGTCAGTTTATCTTTTAGGTGCAGCTACACTTGTTAAGACTCTGAGTTATCCCTACCAATGACAGCTTAGAATAAAGTGCACACTTCTGATAGGGAACCGTTGTCTTTTGCGACAGTGAGAGGTAAGGTGCCATATTGAGAGTAAGGATATTTGAATTCAATTCCCAGCTCTGCCACAGACTGAGACTTTGGGCAAGTAATGTAATTTTTCTGTTTCTTATTTCACCAATTGCAACTGAGAAGGATACTTCTTTATCTCACAGGGGGTTAAAATAAATGAATTGATGTTTTGTGAGATGATCTGGTACTATAGAGATATTTGCCATTAAAAAAAGCTTTACACTTTGTCTCTGTGCTCTGGATTTAATAACAGGCCTCTTCCAAGATTGTCCAAATTAGTGAAATTACAGTTCCAGTTTGCTGTGCCTGATCATGGGTGAATTTTTATTTCTTAGCAAATTTAGCTAGTAACCAAAGCCACTCTGTTCAAACTTTGACCGTTGAGAACTAAACCCTTATCATAGTTCAGAGTAAAAGTTGTCCCCACATATCCATATCAATAATTTAACACATTCAATCTATTTGAAATGTTAAAATATTTGCAATCTAATCTTTGTTTATTTTTGTGATGTCCGTCATACACTATTATGGCTTGAGCAGAGGGATACATTCATTTCCTGACACACCAGGAAAACATCCACCCACATTGAAGGTTTCCACCTGATCCTAACTTAGTATTTGGAAGATTATTCTGATTTTTGTCAGAGCAATTCTAATAGTACTTATAATATTCAAAGGTCTTGAAATCACTTAGATGACCTGTGCAGTGTCGTCATATTGCAGTGTCGTATTGTGGTAGTGTGGTGTCTTGATGCAACATTTTACACTGGATTACTGTTTTAACACAAGTAGGCAGTGATCACACACCCTCCCTTAGCTTTGCGGCTTGATGATATGATGCTAGAATGATGAGCCAGCTGGGTGAATATTACAAAAAAGTATTCATAGAGTTTAAGACCAAATGGGTCCACCGGGTCATTTAGTCTGACCTCCTGTATATCACAGGCCACCAGCACCACCCAGCATCTGCACATTAAACCCAACAACTGAAATAAGACCAAAGTATTACAGTCCACCAGAGATTAGACCAGTGATGGGAAACCTGTGGCCCATTGGGGTAATCCGCTGGCGGGCCACCAGACCATTTATTTACATTTGCACGGTCACCTGCAGCTCCCAGTGGCTGAGATTCGCCATTCCTGGGCAATGGCGCCGCTTCCCACAGCTCCCGTTGGTCGGGAACAGTGAACTTCAGCCACTGGGAGCTGCGGGCCGCTTTGTAAATGTAAACAAATGGTCTGGTGGCCCACCAGTGGATTACCCTTACGGGCTGCGTGCGGCCCATGGGCCACAGGTTGCCCACCACTGGATTAGACTATAATGTGCCACAGGAAGAGAATAGGAGGTACCGAGTTCCACCAATGCCCACACAATGGCAGGGAAATGATTATGCAAGATATATTCAGATGATCCTGGCAAGTGCCCTGCACCCCTGCACTGCAAAGGAAAATGAAATCCGCCCAAGTTCCCTGCCAATCTGACCTAGGGGGAAATTCCTTCCCAACCCCACATTGGGCAATCATTTATACCCTGAGCATGTGAGCAAGAAACAGCCAAGCACCTGAGAGAGAGAATGCTTGGTACCACCTGGGAGTCCTGACCTTCTCTGCCCCATGTCTCATCTGTTGGTCCTGCTTTGACCAGGAGGTTGGACTAGATGACCTCCTGATGTCTCTTCCAACCCTAATCTTCTATGATATCTCCAGATTTGGCCACCCCTGATGTTTCAGTGAAAGGAGATAAAGATACACCCTTTCCAGAATACAGGAAACTACTAATGAAAAGCCATATATTTGCTCTGTCATTATTTGTGATCAAGGACACTGGAAACTTTGTAGAAGATGGGGCACTGATGCCAGAACTGGAGGGGTTCAGGAAGCCATGCTTCCCCCACTTTTTAACATGGGTGTAGTTTTGAGGCAGGGGGTGGCATTGCCCCGCAAACTGTAAGCCTCGGGCAGGCGCAGAGTGGTGCCGGCAGGGACTGCACTTTGGGGCAGGGAGTTGATAAAGGTTATCAGCTTCCCTGCTGCAAAGCATGGCCCCTGCTGGCGCCATTCCACTCTTGCCCGAGGCTTGCAGTTGGGGGGTGGACAATGCCGCTCCCTCCCCCTAAACTACACCCATGTTAAAAAGTGGGGGGCATGTCCATAGACCCCTGGTCCTCCCCCAGTTCTGGCACCATTGTTTGTGACTCTGGTTTATTTTCTGCAAACTTTGTTTTCCTTAGAATGGGTGATCACAAAAATTACACCAATCCATGTGCTGTCTTCAAGTTGCCATTTTGATACCTCCTCTTGTTCACCAGTCTGCCATGCCATTACGGAAGGAAAAACACTATCATGAGACTTAGCTGACTAGTCATGCCAGATACTCTGACTAGACATCTTTGAGACAAATAGCTGGCAAACAACCCAGAAGCTGAAATATGTTAATGTAGATGTGCATCTGACAATTCTGAATAAGCAACAAATTAGTAATCAGTCTCTTCAAATATAATTTGAAAACAGAAAATAGTGATAAATTAACTGAATAAGCTAATTGCTATGTATAGGTCATCTAACTGTAGTCTTGAAGAAGCTACATGACATGATGTAGATTTTAAAAGAGAGCTGCCTTATTTGTGCCTGACACAAAGAGAACAAAATATGCACCTTAGAATGGTCTCTTCCATAGTTGGGTAGTTGCAATCTCACCAATGAATTAAGAAGTATTATTTTTTTCTTCCTGTATCTTCATCTAACATTATCTCTTGTTTGTGATTACAGGTTTGGTTGATAAAGTAATGATGTTGATGTAATATATTTGGAATAGAATGATCTCAGATTGGAGAAAAGTCTCAAATTCGGTTCCACGGGGATCTGTTCTGGGTCCGATGTTATTTAAACTCTTTATTAATGACCTGGATGTAGGACTAAAAAGCATATTGATCCAATTTGAAGATGACACAAAGCTGCCAACATTTTAGTGAATAGAGCTAAAATTCAGAGGGATCTTGATCAATCGGAGAACTGGGCTGTAGACAACCAAGTGAAATTCAACAAAGACAAATGTAAGGTGCTACACTTAGGGAAAAAAAACAAATGCACAAATGTAGAATGGGGAATAACTGACTTGGCAGCAATACTGTTGAAAAGACTCTGGAAGTTATGGTGGATCACAACCTCAACATGAGTCAGCAATGCGATGCTGTTGCAAAAAAAGAAAATGCAATTTTAGGTTCCATTAACAGAGGCATCGCATGCAAGTCACAATACGACTCTACTCATCACTGGTTAGGCCTCAGCTGAAATACTGTGTCTGGTTTTGTTCACCAATGTATAGAAAGTATGTAGAGAAACCTGGAAAAGATCCAGAGGCAATTATCAAAGGATGGAATACACGCCATATGAGCAAAAGGTGAAGGAACTGAGTATGTTTAGTTTGGAAAAGAGGAGACTAAGTGGGGGACATAATAGCAGTCTTCAAATACTTAAAAGGATGGCATAAAAAAGATGGAGAAAAGTTATTCTCTCTTGCCACAGAGGGCAGGACAAAATGCAGGTGGTTCAAACTACAGCATAGCAGATTTAGATTAAATCTCAGGGAAAACTTCCTAACTTTAGGAACAGTAGGACAATGGAACTGAGTGCCTAGGGAGGTTGTGGAAGCTCCTTCACTGGAGGTTTTCAAAAGGAGGCTGGATAGCTTTCTTTTTTGGATGGTTTAAAAAAAACAAATCCTGCATCTTGGCAGGGGATTAGACTAGGTGACACTTGTCGTCCCTTCTAGCCCTATGATTCTATTTAGACTTTTGTAAGGCACTTGACTTCATAAAATGCAACATTTTGATTAAGAAATTAGAATGATACAAAATCTATATTGTAATTGCAAAATGGGGAATCATTAACAGGTGTGTTCCTGCAGGAGTCAGTTCTTAGACCTATGTTAATTAACATTTTTATCAATGACCTGGAAGAAAACATAAAATGATCTCTGATAAAATTTGCAGATAACACAAAAATTGGGGGAGTGGTAAATACAGATCACTGGATTGCTTGGTAAGCTGGGCACAAGCGAACAATCTGCATTTCAATATGGCCAAATATAAGATTATCCATATAGAAATAAAGAATGTAGACAATACTTAGAGGGTGGAGTACTTTAGCCAGGGAAGGAGACATCCTGAAAAAGACTTGGGGATTGTGGTGGATAAGCCACTGAACATGAGCTTCCAGTGTGACGTTGTGGCCAAAAAGATTAATGAGATCCTCGGATGGATAAATGGGAGAATATCAAGTTGGATAGCGAGGTTATATTATTCCTCTATTTGGCACTGGTACAACTGCTGTTGGAATTATGTATTCAGTTCTGCTATATACAATTCAAGAAGGATGTTGATTAACTGGATATGGTTCACAGAAGATACGTGAGAATGGTTCAAGGATTCAAAAATATGCCTTATAGGGACAATCAAGAAGCCTAGTCTCTCTAGCTCACCAAAGAGAGGGTTGAAGGATGATTTGATCAATCTAGACGTACCCATGTGAGGAACAGAAGTTTAATAGCGGGCACTTCAGTCTTATAGAGCAAGATATAACGAGATCCACTGGCTGAAAGTTGATGCTAGACAAATGCAGACTAGGAATAAGGCACAGATTTTTAACAGTGAAGGTAATTAACCATTGGAACAATTTACCAAGGACTGTAGTGGATTCTTTAAATCAAGACTGATTTTTGTTTTCTAAAAATATGCTTTAGTTCAAACTGGGATTAATTTAGTCAAATCCTATGGCCGGTGTTATGCAGGAACGCGGACTAGATTATAACATTCCCTTCTGGCCTTAGAATCTATGAATCTCTCTCTATAAGGTGCATTAAATCTCATGCCTTTCTCATATCTTTCTTTGGCATTTTGCCATCTAAGTTTTTTGTATTTAAATTCTTTTTGTTTTAATCTTGCTGATGGGGTTACAGTATGAATTTGTGGTGAGAGATGTGGAAAAAGACTTTTTTGGTCACTGAATTACCATTTGAATTTTGTTTTGGGGATGTTTAAGTGATAGAATTGCTTATGTTAATTAAGACTTGAGGCAATTGCCTATGAGTTAAGACTATCAATAAGTGATGAACTGCCTTCTGAAGTGCAACTTAATTTGTGTGTATTTTGGAATTTTGCTACTGCTCTAACTGCATTTGATAGAAAACTGAGCTGCATTCCACACCCCCAGAAAACCTGTATTTCATTGGTTATATAATTCCATTAGCACCTTTGACATCTCAGCCTTTAAGCTGTTAACAGAAATGTTGTTGTGCTGAAGTAAAATTCCACTGGGTGAAAGACATACTTTCTTCTGAAAAGTCTGCAGATCTGAAATGCATAACTTGCTGTGGTGTTCAGAGGTTTTTGCTGCTTAGCACTTAGGTAGCTTTTATGGTAGAATTTAGAAAAGCACTAAGCTATTGATTTGATTGTTTTAATACTTGTCTCTGGGTCTGTTTGTTTAGGATTTAAAGATAATTTACATGAAAAACAAAAGAGCTTAGAATATTTTATATGATGCAGTTCCATTATTTAAAAGGCAGCAGTTTAGGGGACTATTGCTTATTATTTGTATTGTACTACCACCTCAGTGCCACAATCATGACCTCATTGTGCTAGGTGCTGTACAAATACAGAACAAAAGGACTGTACCTTACACAATATTTTTAATAACACTGTATGTGTTTCATTTCAGTAAGTCAAAGTGTAATGTGCAGCTTTTGTATGGTGGGGGGAAGGAATAGTGTTACCTTTTCGAAGCTACATCGTCAATGATAAGCTTTGTGCCTTTGAAACATCAGAATGAGATGGTACTCATGCAGACATTCAAAATATTGTCTCCTTTGCATAGTCTCTTCACCCTCAGTGGAACTCAAATCTTATGCTGCCCTATGTACTGAAGGCTTGCCCACCTGCTTGCTGAAACTTGGATGCCACTCACAGTAGATTGTATGGGGAGGGAGGGAAATAGATTTCTGGGATGGAGGTTGGCACAGTTGATTAAAAGAGCTTTAACCTAGGAATTTGGGGCACATGGTTGAGAGATGCTTATATAATCCTTGCACCTGATTCTAACATTGAGAGGGAGGAAAATGAAATAGGAGAGCAATGAAGAAAGGAGCAACAGAGGGTAGGAGAATGGATATCAAGAGGAAAGATAATGCCAGTACTAATGACACTAATAGTCAGGAAGGTGATACTGGCAATAGAATGACTGAACCTAATCAGGTGAAGAATCTTGGTGAAGCCAAGCAGAAACAATGAAGATCTCTGTACACCAATGCAAGGAGCCTGGGAAACAAAATGGAGGAACTAGAACTACTGGTGCAAGAAGTGAAACCAGATATTATAGAGATAACAGAAACATGGTGAAAGCACAGGTATTGAACGGTATGTGTTGTTCAGGAAAAACAAAAAATGGTAAAGATGGTAGAGTAGCACTGTTTATTAATGATGAGATAGACTGTACAAAAATGGAAATGATGGAATGGATCAAAAATTCTGTTTGGGTCAAAATCATTTTGGGGGAGAAAGCTAACAGAGGCTTGCCTGGGATAGTGCTTGGGGTTTGCTACAGACATACAGGATCTGATTTGGACATGGATAGAGACCTTTCTAATATGTTTAATTAAATAAATATTATTGGAAATTGTGTGATTATGGGAGACTTTAATTTCCCAGATATAGATTGGAGGACAAGTGCTACTAATAATGGTAGGGCCCAGATTTTCCTGGATTTCTTCACCAAACAGTCACTGAACCAAAAAGATGTCATGCCATTTTAGATTTGGTATTGGTAAGTAGCGAGGACCTCAAAGAAGACCTGGTTGTAGTGGACAGCCTTGGTTCGAGTGATAATGAGCTAATTCAGTTTAAACTAAATGAAAGGATAAACAAATATAGATCTGCAATTAGGTGCCTTGATTTCAAAAGGGCAAACTTAAAAATTAAGGCAATTAGTTAAGGAAGTGGACTGGACTGAAGAATTCAAGATCTGAATGTGGAGAAGGCTTGGGACTACTTTAAGTCGAAGTTGCAGAAGCTATCTGAAGCCTGCATCCCAAGCAAGGGGAATAACCATAGTGGATGAGCAAGCATCTCAAACAGGTTATTAAGCAGAAGCAGAAATCCAACAAGGAATGGAAGATTAGAAGGATCAGTAAGGAAAACTGCCCCTTGGAGGTCAAGAAGTGTAGGGGGGAAAAGTGAAAACTGCCAAAAGCCAAGCAGAGTTGGAATTTGCAAAGGAAATTAAAACAAATACTAAAAGGTTCTGCAGCCATATCAATAAAAAGAAAACAAGGCAAGAAGAAGTGGGACTGCTAAAGACTGAGGTTGGAGTGGAGATTAAAGACAATTTAAGAATGGCCCAACACCTGAATGTGTACTTTGCCTCAGTTTTTAATAAGGGTAACAAAGAGCTTAGGTGTAGTGGCAGGATGGCTAATGGAAATGAGGATATTGAACCTACCACATCTGAGGTGGAAGTCAAATGTAAACAGCTTAATGGACCAAATCAGGGGGCCTGGATAATCTCCATCCAAGAATATTAAAATGAAATTGCAGGTCCAGTAGCAAGGATTTTTGATGAATCCATAATCTTGGGGCTCATACCCTATGACTGGAGAATTACTAATATGGTTCCTATTTTTAAGAAAGGCAAAAAAAAAGTGATCTGGGAAACTAGCATGCAATGTCTTGGAACAAATTTTGAAAGAGAAAGTAGTTAAAGGCATAAAGCTAAATGGTAATTGAGATAAAATACAACATGATTTTACTAAAGTTGGTTGTGCCAAACCAACCTAATCTCTTTCTTTGAGAAGATAGTTTTTTAGATAAAGGAAGTGCAGTAGATATAATATACCTGGAAATCAGTAAGGCATTTGATAGAGTTCCACATGGGAAATTATTAGTTAAATTGGAGAAGATGGGGATTAATATAAGAAATGAAAGGTGGATAAGGAATTGGTTAAAGGGGAGACTACCAAAGGCATACTGAAAGGTGGACTGTCAGGTTGGAGGGATGCTACTAGTAGAGTTCCTCAAGGATTGGTCTTGGGACCTATCTTATTTAACATTTGCATTCATGACTTTGGCACAAAAAGTGGAAGTGTGTTAATAAAATCTGGATGACACAAAGTTGGGAGGTATTGCTAATATGGAGGAGGACCAAATTATCATACAAGAAGATCTGGATGACTTTGAAAATTGGAGTAATAAAAATGGGATGAAATTAATAGCTCAGGGTACAAGGTCATGCACTTAGGAACTAACAGCTCATTTAGAAGTGACAGAGGAGGAGAAAGACCTGGATGTATTGGTTGATCACATAATGACTATGAGCTGCCAATGTGACGCAGCCATGAAAAAGGCTACTACAATCCTAGAATGCATCAGGGGAGGTATTTCAATAGAGGTAGGGAAGTGTTACTGCCATTATACAAGGCACTGGTGAGACCTCTTCTGGAATACTGTGTGTATTTCTGGACTCCTGTGTTTAAGAAAGACGAATTCAAGCTGGGACAGATGCAAAGAAGGGCTACTCGGATGATAAGAGGAATGGAAAATCTACCTTACGAGAGTAGAATGGCTTGTTTAGTGTAACTGTACGAAGGCTGAGGGAAGATATGATTGCTTTCTATTAGGGCTGTTGATTAATCGCAGTTAACTTATGTTATTCACTCAAAAAAATAATCGTGATTAATTGCAGTTTTAATTGCACTGTTAAACCATAAAATACCAATTGAAATTCATTAAATATTTTTGGATGTTTTTCAGCATTTTCAAATATATTGATTGCAATTACAACACAGAATACAAAGTGTACATTGCTCACCTTATATTATTTTATTACAAATATTTGCACTGTAAAAATGATATCCAAAAAATTAGTATTTTTTCAATTCACCTCATACAAGTACTGTAGTGCAATCTCTTTATCGTAAAAGTGCAACTTACAAATGTAGAAAAAAAAATGTTACATCATTGCCCTCAAAAACAAAACAGTGTAAAACATTATAGCGTATCAGTCCTACTTCTTGTTCAGCCACATCGCTAAGACAAACAAGTTTCTTTACGTTTATGGGAGAGTATGCTGCCTTCTTCTTATTTACAATGTCACCAAAAAGTGAGAACAAGCATTTCCATGGGACTTTTGTAGCCAGCATTGCAAGATATTTACGTGCCAGATATGCTAAACATTCATGCTAAGCAGCAGTTCTGCAGAAAAAGACCTGGGGATTACAGTGGTTGAGAAGCTGGATATGAGTCAGCAGTGTGCTCTTGTTGCCAAGAAGACCAATGGCATATTGGGCTGTATTAGTAGGAACATTGCCAGCAGATCGAGGGAAGTGATTATCCCACTCTATTCGACACTAGTGAGGCCACATCTGGAGTACTGCATCCAGTTTTGGGCCCCCCACTACAGAAAGGTTATGAACAAATTGGAGAGAGTCCAGTGGAGGGCAATGAAAATGATTAGGGGTCTGGGGCACATGACTTATGAGGAGAGGCTGAGGAAACTGGGCTTCTTTATTCTGCAGAAGAGCAGAGTGAAGGGGGGATTTGATAGCAGCCTTCAGCTACCTGAAGGGGGGTTCCAAAAAGGATGGAGCTAGGTTGTTCTCGGTGGTGGCAGATGACAGAACAAGGAGAAATTGTCTCAAGTTGCAGTGGGGGAGGTCTAGGTTGGACATTAGGAACAGGAGAGACCAAGGTGACACAAGTGCAGAGGCCCCTACAATGACAGGGAATTGATCAGCTGAGACATGCCCACTTCATAACAGCAGGCGGGTCCTCGCTGCAGAAGAAGTCTGGCCTCAGGAAAATTCCTTCCTCAACCAGGAGGGTGGTGAAGCACTGGAATGGGTTACCTAAGGAGGTGGTGGAATCTCCATCCTTAGAGGTTTTTAAGGCCTGGCTTGACAAAGCCCTGGCTGGGATGATTTAGTTGGGGTTGGTCCTGCTTTGAGCCGGGGATTGGACTAGATGACCTCCTGAGATCCCTTCCAAACCTAATATTCTACGATTCTATGATTCACATCTATAAGAGCAAGAGAATTATTTTTTATTAAGATCTTAGATTGTGAAACTCAAGATGGCAGCCACCTGCAAAGGATACAGGCTCACCAAGTCGCTCCAAGCCAGCTCAAATTGACTTGAATTAGGAGGGAATCTCCCACTATCACAACAAAATCTTTTGGGATGGGAAGTGAAACATACTGAGGTTCTCTTCAGTGGTCCTTGAATATTTCCTGGGAGGAGCAGGGGGGATAGCCGGGGGAAGCTTGCCTCCCACAATTCTCCAATGGAAGATGCAGGTGGTTCAGCATCCAACTACCCCAGATCTATATGAATCTCAATTCACTGGTTGCACCGTTACTGTAACCATGCTGGGAAGTACTCCTTACCCTGGAATATTATTTAAAGGTACATTCCATGGTCTAGTGGGGAGCCATGGAAATTTAACTCAACCTTGGGCTTTGTTAATTTTTGTGTGGATTCCCCATTGCTTGGCATGCAGGGCGGAAAATGAGTACTACAGTAAACCAGTCTCTCCTAGCCTCACCACTTCCCTGTGCATGGATTCTTGTGCCCTCCAAGGGTTCTCCTTAGGTTTGGAGAGACAGTGCCATAGAAGCAGCTACCCCAGCCCTCTCCACATGATGTGAGGAGATACGTTTGAAGGGGGCATGAATCCTCCCACACAAGGTTCCTGTCTGGACAATTTCCCACACACTCATGCCTTCCTTTGCATTTTTCTTTAGTAGTAGTAATAGTTATTCAGACTGTCAGCAAATGTGTAAGTAACCATCTCACTTAGCATTTTTCATCTTTGTTGAACTTAAAGTGCAGCTAGCTACTTGGATAACTGGCCATAAATATTCAGATAATCAAACCAGTTTTGACTATCCTGAATTAGTCAGTTAATTGACTATGTCTGAGCTGTTATTAAATAGCAACGTTGGGTCCATACTATAAAGTGTCTTGTGTTAATTTGAATACAAATGCCAATCACAAAACAAGAGAGGAGTCCTTAAATACCAAGAAAACAATTAGAGAAAAAAAATAAGAGTTCTTTTAAATAAAAACCAATAATTTTGATGTGGGATTGGCTTTACTTTCATGCTGTGCCTAGGGTCAGTAAGAATTTAATATTTATAAGATATAAAACTATAGTTAGTCAAAGAATTTTAAAGCTATGTGATAAAAGCAGGTATATGTACATCGAGATTATTAAATGATAAAAGATAGGTTTTAGGATTTTTCTTTTTTAATTTGATTTTTGTTTTTTTTTAAAATAAGATTTCAAATCTACACCGCTGCCATAAATTTGTTCAGTGGTACACTTCTGTGTATTGCGTTTGATTTACTCTTGGGTATAAACTGACTGAGACAGGTTTTTGCAATGAGGTTCATTGGTTTTCTGAGGTTTCTGAACACTATAATTCTATTATAATATTAAAGCATCTTGAGAAAACTTGGCCAAAAAAAAAATCTGCAAAATCAAAACATCAGTAATGGACTAAATTCTGATCCTGGAGATCATGATTTACACCAGTATAACTGAAACCACAATTTGGCTCAACATCTCTAAATGAATCACTTTCACAATAGTCAAAATTTAGTTGACAAAAAGTATGAAAGTTTAATCTTTGAAAGTCTTTATTCGTTTAAGAACCTTGTTCTGGTGGGTGCTAAGCCCTGAAGTTTTAGGAACTTTCCTCCTTCAACACTTGCACAAATCAGTTTTGGCTACAAAAATTAAAATGCTTCCTAATCCAGGGACACAAGGAACCACTTTGGTCATTAGTATAAAACACTCTATTAATAGTGACAGGTTTCAGAGTGGTAGCTGTGTTAGTCTGTATCCATAAAAAGAACGAGGAGTACTTGTGGCACCTTAGAGACTAACAAATTCATTTGGGCATAAGCTTTCGTGGGCTAGAACCCACTTCATCAGATGCATAGAGTGGAACATACAGTAGGAAGATAGATTATATTTATATATACACATACAGAGGACATGAAAAGATGGGGGGTTGCCATACCAACTCTAAGGGCTGGTCTACACTAGCCCCGAAGTTCGAAGTAAGATACGCGACTTCAGCTACGTAAATAACGTAGCTGAAGTCGAAGTATCTTATTTCGAACTTCAAAGTACTCACCCCTGGTCCACACCGCGACGCGCAGGCTCCCCCGTCGACTCTGCCTGCTCCGTTCATGGAGCAGGATTACCAGCGTCGACGGGGGAGCACTTCCTGGTTCAATTTATCGCGTCTAGACGAGACACGATAAATCGAACCCAGATCGATCCAACACATCCGACAGAGCTGGTAAGTGTAGACTAGCCCTAAGAGACTAATCAATTAAGGTGGGCTATTATCAGCAGGAGAAAAAAAAACCTTTTGTACTGATAATCAGTATGGCCCATTTCAAACAGTTGACAAGAAGGTGTGAGTAACAGTAGGGGAAAACTTAGCATGGGGAAATAGTTTTCAGTTTGTGTAATGACCCAGCCACTCCCAGTCTTTATTGAAGCCTAATGTAATGGTATCCAGTTTGCAAATTAATTCCAGTTCTGCAGTTTCTCGTTGGAGTCTGTTTTTGAAGTTTTTTTGTTGAAGTATTGCCACCTTGAAGCAAATACTCACCAGCAACCGCACACCACACAACAAAAAACACTAACCCAGGAACCTATCCTTGCAACAAAGCCCGTTGCCAACTCTGTCCACATATCTGTTCAAGTGACACCATCATAGGACCTAATCACATCAGCCACGCCATCAGGGGCTCGTTCACCTTCACATCTACCAATGTGATATATGCCATCATGTGCCAGCAATGCCCCTCTGCCATGTATATTGGCCAAACCGGACGTCTCTATGAAAAAGAATAAATGGACACAAATCTGACATCAGAAATCATAACATTCAAAAACTAGTAGGAGAACACTTCAATCTCTCTGGTCACTCAATAACAGACCTAAAAGTGGCAATTCTTCAACAAAAAAACTTCAAAAATAGACTCCAATGAGAAACTGCAACGAGAGACAGCAATGGATTGGAGGAGAGTAGGAAGTTGGATGGGGGATGGGAGAAAAAACCCAGCTAAGATGTATGTGAGGTGTGAAGCTCTGAAGAAGAAGTAATTTGGATTCCATGCAAAGGAAGTAGGGCAGCCAAAAGGAAGATGCAAGAGAGTAAGGAATGTGGTAGGAGCACTTAGATGTTTAATTTGTGTTTTATATGTGCTGCAGGGATATTTATAACATAGATATGGGGACCATGCTTTCTTCTTCCTCCTCACAAAGGTATACACTGAAATGTTTGATAATCTCATGTCAGTTGTGTTACATAGTGAAGTTTTTCATCTAATTATGTGGAAATTCATAGTAAATTTCTGGTCATTACTATAATTTTTTTTCAATGGATGCCATAGCCTAAGATCTAGATGACCATATGAGCATTTGGCTGTTTGCATCTTTTCTTGCAGTAGATTATTTACAGCATGTAAACTTGTGCAGTTATGCTGATGGTTTTTAATAATTATTTTAATTCTGGGACATTAATTTACAAGAAGGATTACATTTAATTATTTTTAAGTTTTAATTTTGAATGATAATACCTATATTTCCCCAAGAGAAATTTAACATCCTGAAAGTAAATGTCATCTGCTAGCATGTCAATTACAATAATTATTTGAAACATTTACATTTTCTTTTTTGAGGCACAGGCTTAAATTACTCTGATGGAAGTTACTTTATCTTTATAACAAGATCAAACCCTCCTGTAAAATATCATTGGTTTCACAGTGAAATATCATTACAATTATCACAAAGAAACTTTAATCATATTATTGCTAGGAAAATGGCAAGGGGAAAAATTTCAAGTACTGATTTAAAGGAAGATGGCCAAATTGGCTACAATTTGATTGACATAACCAACACACAAGAACTAGTAGTTCTTGCAAGGTTTAACGCTGGGGTGAAGTCTGCCCCACTCCAGACCCCACTGCACAGTTTGTTGTATTGTACAGACCATGTCCCTCAATCATCAATACATGGCCCAATTATCACACTGAGGCTACATCTATGCTTGGAGCTAGAGGTGAAATTCCCAGCTCACACAGACATATTTGTGCTAGCTCTCATTGAGTTAACATGCTAAAAAGTGTAGTGTAGTTGCAGCAACACTGGCAGTGGCTAGTGGCGACATGGGCTAGCTGCCCTGAATATGTACCCAGGTGGTTTGTACTTCGGGCAGCTAGCTCAGAGACACCTAGGGGAAAGAGAGGAGGACAAGGAAACATATGAACAATCATAGAATCATAGAAGATTAGGAATGAAAGAGACGTCAGGAGGTCATCTAATCCAACCCTCTGCTGCTCCTCTAAGATTTTCAGTTACAAAGAGTAATGGGGAAAAACATGTAATCTTAATTTTTTCTTCAAATGTAGCCAAGTTAGTAGATTTTAGTTAGTTTTAGCTCCATGGGAAAATTCAAGCTTTTCCGTTATTAAGATAATGCTGGGGACACACACAAAAGAAGTCTAACAGTATGCTAAATTTCTTTAAAGGACTCAATTTAAAAATTAATGTAACAAACAGATCTACTTTTAAAGTAGTAGGAAATACATTCTGAACTCAAAGAGTCCGTGCTGCAGTTTGGGGAAGCATACTTCATACTAAAAGTGTTTGAATCCTTACTTTCAATACAAAATTTAACTCAGTATTAAACTATGGAACCATGAATAATGCTTCCATATTTAGTACCTGTTCATTGTTAATCACTAATTTAATTCAAAACTCTACATAGGAACCTTTAAATATATAACATTTCAATAAGAACTCCATCATCTGCTATCTCCTATAAATAAATCAAGACAGAATCCTTCACCACTTTGAAAACACATTCATCTAGACCTTTCAAGGCTCAAGCTCTCTTAGCCTATGGAGAAAAGCAAATTCTAGAGAGATATAGGCCCTCCACAGAGAACAGCTTACCACTAGCCTTTTTATCTACAAATCTAGGGAGAATATTACAGCTGCTCTCAACTCAACAGGGCCATATACAAAGAAACAGAAGTATATCCAGGTCCCATACAATAAAGGCCTTTATAGATCAAAACCATCACCTTGAATTGCTCCCAGAAATAAACTGAAAGAAAGTGCAGTGTGTGGAATATAGGTGTAATGTGCTCCATGCACAAAATGTATCTGTGTGAGCAGACAGTCACACCATGCATTAGCTCAAGTTTATGATTGTTTTTACATAAACATTTCCAATATATTCTTCTACCGCTAATATGTAATATTGTATACGTATTAAATTAGTATATTAAAATCTCAAAGATACACCAAACTTCAGTTTCATATCAGCCAAAACATTCTTTCCAGTGAAAATGTTAATTTCAAATGTGAAAATCAACAATACTGTGGTGACATTTTTAAATAAGTCTTTCACAGAGTTTGCTTTGCTCCCTCTAATGTTTCTGGAGTTTTTTAGCTGGAGGGTTATATTTATTGCTTTTAACAGTAACTCAATTTGGTGCTCTTGCTATCAAGATACATTTCCCAATACACATAATAAGCATAAGCCAAGTATCAGAGGGGTAGCCGTGTTAGTCTGTACCCACAAAAACAACGAGGAGTCCGGTGGCAACTTAAAGACTAACAGATTTATTTGGGCATAAGCTTTCGTGGGTAAAAAGACCACTTCTTCATATCTCCATGCATCTAAAGAAGTGGGTTTTTTACCCATGAAAGCTTATGCCCAAATAAATCTGTCTTTAAGGTGCCACCAGACTCCTCATTGTTAGAATCATAGAATATCAGGGTTGGAAGGGACCTTAGGAGGTCATCTAGTCCAACCCCCTGCTCAAAGCAGGACCAATCCCCAGTTTTTGCCCCAGATCCCCAAATGGCCCCCTCAAGGATTGAACTCACAACCCTGGGTTTAGCAGGCCAATGCTCAAACCACTGAGCTATCCCTCCCCCTAATAAGCTTAAGTTATCTCCTGTTGAGATAACATGAATTTCTGTTGTTAATTTAATCTATTTATTTTTGTTTATTCACATCTAATATAATGACTCCCTACCAAGTGATATCATATGATTAGATTGCCATCCAACAAGGAAACAGCACCTGCAAGTAAATACTTGGTGTTTAAAATTAGTGAAGCAGCAATAAGAGAACACTACTTGCAGTAACATGAGGTAAATGTTTAAAACTGACAATGGGTGTCAGCATCACTTCATTTGCACTCAAGGCTGAAAATATTGTAGCTGCAAGTATAAACCATGATTCAGAAACTGTGGGTGAGTCCAGCTACATAGTTCAGCAACAGTTTGTGAAAATGCATAATGTAGTCTGATCCTGTGTATGCTTGCAAAACCCTTTTAAGCACTGAGTCATCTGTGCACTATGCCAGGAACAGGTTAAAAAAAATGTAGACGCAACCTTGAACCCCAATCTGCAAAGATTTACTCGTGTTTATACACTGTGAATAATCCCATTGAATTATTTGCAAGATTAGATCCTTAGGTACCTTGTACTATAATTCTGCTTTTTTAAAATTAAATATTTCATCCTATTTATACTTACAAAGACCTTGGATACTTTCTCTAGTAACAATAACCTGTAATTACCGCATATAATAGCTATCCACTGAAGTTATATATTATCTGCAGGGTATTGCACAAATATGTTAGCGTCACTTAAATAAAATAGACTGGTATTCTTCAGTGAACTGGTGGGAAGTTCACTGAAGAAATTCAGGATATTATTTATTGTGAAACTATTTTATCTACCTCAGTTGTGACATTGCAGCATGATTTTTAAAATGTAAAATTAAAATCTGCTCCCATCCTATTTCTGGTTCATTTATTAATTGGTTTCTCAGCAGCAGAAATCAATTAAAGTGGGGGCAGCTGGGATGTTTTTACAGGATTCTGCCTATAATGGAACAAGAACCTCTACAGGTTTTATGAAATCTTTTACTTTTAGGTAATCTTTAACCTGCTGCCAGTCCCTTATTCTGGAATGAATGTGAACCTTATCACTCAGTACATATTTTTAACAAAATCTGTATGCTAATTATAGCTCATTATTGTAATCAATGAAAATTATGGTCCAGGTTAGTTTATGAGGCACCAAGATAGACTGTTCATAATCAAATAATCAAACCTTCCTTAGAGGTTTTTAAGGTCAGGCTTGACAAAGCCCTGGCTGGTATGATCTAGTTGGGGTTGGTCCTGCTTAGAGCAGGGGGTTGGACTAGATGACCTCCTGAGGTCCCTTCCAACCCTGAGATTCTATGAAATGCATTTTTCTTAACTACTCACCAAGCTGTGCATGTATCTGCACAAACATTGAGGGGAGAATAGTATCCTGGGGTGATGAAGCTATGAGTTACACCTCTATATCAAGGAGAGAACAGACACCATGGTGTCTGAGAAGACCATCTGTAGTACCAAAGCACAGCAGTGCAGTCAAATAATTAAGTTTCATCTTCAAACTCCCTTGCATTTTAGTGTTCCTCTTGGATTCAAAGTGGATATTATTATTAATTTCTTTATATTAGTAAGTAATAATGAGATTTAAGACACAAATAAGGCTAGGCACCCAACTCTCAGGCTATATCTTAACTTGAGTTGATTCTGAAGTGATCTGCATTTGAGTTAACGCCTGTCAACTTAGGCCAGCTCAAGTAAGAGTGGCCACATTGCAAAATAACACTTCAGCTGTATAGAGCAATTATATTAGCAGCACAGATTGATAGTGTTAGCAGCTGACAAGTTGTGCTACCCTGAGTTGTAACCTGTACCCCGTGACAAACCAACAGACTCAAGTTAATAGCACCATCACACTCAAATTAAGGGGTTTTGAGTTTGGATGGGATTTAATTAAGGGATTGGCTACTTTTGAAACATTAAAGCAGCACAGCTGCAGCACAGCAGTGTAGGCACTACCTGCACTGAGAGGAGGAATTGTCCTGTTGACTAAGATAGTTCACCTTCCTGAAAGGCAGTAGCTAGGTTGACAGAGGAACTCTCTCCACATGGGGATTTAGGTCAGTTTAACAACATTGCTTATGGGTGTGGATTTTCCACACCACTGAGCGATGTAGCTGGGTTAACTTAACTTTTTAGTGTAGGCCAAGCCTTAGTGGCAATACTTCAGTTATAAAGACAAGTTCTAAATGATTTTCAATGGCAGCGGAGCGCCTAAATGCCTTTTTTGCCTTTGAAAACTTCCCTCATAAGTATCTTTGACACTTCATCATAGCAGACCTGGTTTTTCACTCACATTTTTGTAATTAAGAAGGAATTCCACTGAAGTCAATAGAGCTGCATCAGCTTTTCATTTACATGAGTGGAGAACCTGGCCCAGTGACTTCAAAACTCTTACCTTGTTTTCTTTTGAGTAGTTATAAATGTTTAGGTCACTGTAAGATGAAACAGTAGTTGTTTCATTAGAGTTATTTCTCACCACCCTATCTAGGCCTACTTGCTAAATATATATTTGCATTATTGACCCTGATTTGTATGAGTTTATGCTTATGTACTGATACTGATTTGTATCAGCCATTTCTGATGTTTAAGAGCATGAAAAATAATCCCACCCCCCATTCTGAGTTTTTGTAATTTTTTACTTTTGTAATTGTATATTGGCTGAACTGGTTTGAGTCAACTCAGGTACTAAAAAATAATTTACAAACTGATATATGGGAGGTTTCAGCCCCAGAAGTAACTTTTACTGCCAAATTATGAACCCTTAAAATAGGGGCTTCTAGTTGAAATGCAAACAGATCCTTAACCATAGTGGTGCTATTGGGTGCTAAAATTGTGTAATGTAAGAACTTTGGCAGATAGACTCATAAAAATGATTATTTAATGACTTAAAGCCCAAGTTAACAAGGTTGCTAATTTTCTGAAAGGCTACAGTGAACACATTAACCCTTTTTTCATGTTCCCAAATAAGTTCACTGACCAAATGTGTAGTAGATTTTTTTTTACTTCATGCTCCATATCAAAATTTGACTATCTTTTGAAGTTTCTGCCACTAAAGAGTCTTGAAATATTAATTGCACCTTGTGATAGCGCAGACCAAGACGAAGTGCATGCAATGAATGCAATCTGTAGGTCATAGAGTTCTAATGTGATAATATATTGAGGTTGCAGCAACAGAAAGATGTTTAACATATGCAGTGTTTCAAATTGATAAGTTAAGACTCTTTCCTGCAGATAAAACTGGATGAAGCAAGCAAGGTCTTCCACAAATCCAGCACATGAATAATTTCTGAAGTGGCTTTAGCTATATTTAACAGATTAGAACAATCACATGGAAATACTTAATAAACACAAGTGTATTTTTCATGTTTCATATTATTTATATTACAGTAGCTCTTAGAATATCAGAATATCCCATAGCCTAGTGGTTAGACCACTCCCCTGAGAAGTGATAGATCCTTGTTAAAATCCTGTCCCTCAGGCGCAGGAGGTATTTGAACTGGGGGCTTCACACATCCCAGGTAAGGACCTAATCACTGGTCTAAAAGTTATAAGGAAGTTCCTCAGCCGTTTTACATGAACCACCTGAGGGGTGAATCTGGTAGGTGGCCTCTGAGCATGCTTACCAGATTGGTCCCCCCACACAACTTAGATGGCCAAACACCTATTCTCCCTGGTTTGTGAATTGTTCTTGGGCTTAGGCATCCAAATAACACTTAGAGGGAGGCAACAATGTGCATGATCAGAGGAAGAAACCTAGGGACCTTTTTACTGCAAAACTTAGACATTGGGTGAGTTTAGGCACATAGATTGCCAAGCTTTAGTGGGAGTTTTGTGAATCATAGTGGAGCCTAAAACTGGAGTTTAGGTATCTAAATACTTTTATGAATCTTGGCCCGTGGTCATACGAGAGATCTGTTACAAATAAGGAAGGTGAACCTAGGCATCCTAAGTCCCAGGCTAATGCCTTAATTACTGGGCCAGACTTCTTTTCCTGCTGTAGCCTACATCCTGGAATCAGAACTGTAGCAGAAATGGTGCATTTTTGCTGCACCAGGGGGATGGGGGGCTTGTAGCCCACACAACAGTTACATATTCATGGCATCTCACGGAATATATTTCCAAAGGGAGATATGAAGTCAACCTCTACATGCAGTAGCGTAGCAGGGGGAGCAGCCACTCCCACTGTGAGCAGAAGCGGCGCCTTTTAAAGCGCCACCCGAGCCCCGCTGCCGGGCTCGGGCTTGGGCGGCGCTTTAAAAGGCCCGTGGCTCCTCACAGCTGCAGGAGCCGCAGGCCTTTTAAATCCCCGCCCAAGCCCGGCTCCAGCAGCGGGGCTTGGACGGCTTTTTAAAAGGAGACTGGAGTAGATGGACCTATGGTGCAATGCCACAGGTCTGCTCTGTCTGCTCAGGCTTATGGTTCAGACTGGGCAGAAGTGAGGGCAGAGTCAGTGGTTCCACACTGTGCAGATCCTTTCTTTGTGTATGTATTACTGTAGCCCTGTAGATGCACTAATAGCCGCAGTGTGGCTGCGCTGCCGCTCCACAATCGGGAGAAGATTTTTCTTCCCCCAACTCTGCAGAGCAATCCTGCACCAAATCCTTGTGCTGGTACTTTGCATGGGAAAGAAGCATTACGACCATGATGCATAGACTGACAAGACTGCAAGTCACTCAGCTGACTGGTGTGAGCTGAATTTTAATTTAAATCCCAATCCTGCAATCCTTACTTGAACAAAATACCCTTTGGCTTTCTGAATGCAGGCTACAGGTTTAAGTGCTTAGTGTTGTCTTTTAACTGTTTGTCTGCTTATATAAAAGTGTTTGTACAGACATAGCAGTTCGATGCTATGTAGCAACCTGCCACTGAACCAGTAATGACGGAGAAACAAATCCAAAACACACCGTGTAACCTTTTCCTGGTTGCAACCTTTTCCTGGTAGTTGCAACCACACCTGGCATACCTGACTTTTCCCATACTTTGGCAACTCTTGTGTAGTTGTCTTGCCAATAAAGTCTCATTGAATTGAAATTGCATGTGGTCTAAATTTGTAACAAATTTAAAACAACCTCTGCTAAACTTAAAGCACAAATTATTCTGGTTATAACATAATTAAACAGCCTTTGAGAAGTCTTTCTGAATGTAAATAATACTGTTATGTATATGAAATAACACCATTAAAATTTCACCCAAAGTATCCAAAAATACTCAGTAGTCTTCACTAATATATATAGAATGTAAAGTATTTGGGGTTCCATCTCAATAGATGCCGTTCATATAATTTGTTTCCCATGGTTTCAGTTGTATGCCCTATGATTGCCTTCATCAGATGGCTGTTTTTTCATAAAGCTACTTCTGTTTGTTTCAGTAGGGTGCTTCTGACTAGTAGTATGCCAATCTAAATTTAAAATTGGGTTCCAGAATAGAATAACATCCTGATGTTTTGTAGCTCACCCAGCTCTAAATTGTATGTATTATGTTGTATGTATGACTCTTTAGAAGGTGGGCCCTGATGCATTGAACATTTTTACAGGAACAAATGAACAAAAATTAAGGCTGTTTATATGCAAATATGTAGCAGAGTAGCTGCTGCTTACAGTTATTTAATATTTAATTACTAACGTTTTTTTTTCACATTCTATCCTACTGTAGCATTGTTTTTTGCTGGACATCTATGGTGCCAAATCTGTAACACAGCTGCAAAATCTCTTTTTTCCTCATTAGGGACCATAAAACTGAAAATCCCGGTGGAATGAGCTGTTTAAACGCTAGAATAAGTTCTGCTATTCTACTGTTCTTCCTCAGGCTCATTGCTACAGATAGTAACTTCTTTGTTAGGTTCACAGGAACAGAAAATGTGCTGTCTGTATCTTTTTAAAAACACTTTTCCAATTTCTTTTTGACCTTACAGAGCTGAGATGAGCTTTCAAGAGAACAAGTTTGTTGCTGGCTTTAATTCCTGAATATCTGCATCTTGTAAGATATTGTGCAAACAGGGCAACTTCCTGCAATATCTTTGGGGTCCATTGTTTTAAATGAATGGTTTATGTCAGATTATGCTTTGTTCCATGGTGGATGACTACTACAGCTCTTCTAGGAGCTAAAAACAGTGATTGAGGCAGATCAGTTAGGCAACCTCCTCCAACTCCTCCCCCCCCTCAAAGTATCACCTCCTGGGGAAGCTTGCACAAGTGCATTCTCCAGAGACCAATTGATAAACAAAGGACTTCTGGCTAAATAACCTGATTTCAAACTGACTCAGGACCTTCTTTCTGACTCAGGACACCAGCAAACAGCTAGGAGTTTCTGTCCCCTGGGTGGGTGGGAACAATCCTTGCAGAAGCCTTGATCTACTAGGGCTCCATAAGACTGATGAGTGATCTATAATAAGCTTCTAGCATGTATGTAGGGTCTTTTATTGTTTTGATGTTTTTTCTGTAATGCTTTTATCTTATGAATAAATGTGCTTGCTTAGAAGGAACTGTGTGGCAACTCATAACTGTAGGAAATATACTAGTCATAGACTTTGAAGAGTAAGGAAAACATGGGTGTTGGCCAGGTTAGGCAGTCTAGCTTGCTGGGAATCTCACTGTGTAAATCCAGAAGCTCTGCCCTCTTAAAAATCCCCAGGAGGGAGTCAGATGCAGGTTTCCACCCAAGAGAGGTAACAGCAAGGAGACAGAAGCCTAAAAATGGGTGGTCTTGATGGACCATGGAAGGGAAATACAGATGCAGTTGTCCTGGAACTGTGGCAATGCCATGCTTACTGATTATCAAACAGTAGCATATTGAATGTTCCCTTGTGTTTTAAGGTTAGCATTTATACATTATAGCTACCAGGCTGGATTAGAGGTTTTAAACAAGATTTTTTTTTCTAAATCTGGGTTGTGATTCAGAGTCAGGAATCATTGTCAGATTCATTTCTGATTTAACTCCACCTAAGTTAATGAGATTACACCGGTGATGAATTTGGCCTACTGCCTTTTGCCTTCACTGTGACATGCCTTCATTGTGCCATGCCGACACACCATCAAAATGTTTGAATTGAATGACTGATGGTCACCGTTCAGTAATGATGTGATGAGTGGTACAGACGCTTTGAGACTTCAACAAATTTTCAGTCATGGTACATTTATATAAATACGTATAATAAAGCGAAGTGTACTTAACCACAAGAATGAAAAGTTCTAGGGGATGCTAGTATCCAGCGATTAGAGATGGTCAGAATATTTTCCACAAAAATTCATTTAATTTAAAAATGCTGTTTTTACTGAAGCTGAAATCTTTTATGGAGACATCTGTTTTGACCAAGTTTTTGTCTGAAAGTTGTATTTTTTTTGCGGGGAGGGGAGAGGAAAAGATCTTTTTTATGCATGCACACTCTAGCCTGGAATGTGGAATGTGGGAGACCCAAGTTCAAGTCCTTGCTCTACCCAATTCAGAGTGGTCGGGGATGAAAACTCTAAATCAGGTAGAGCAGGGACTGGGACCTGAGTTTCTCAGCACAGTGCGCTAACCACCAGTTCAAAGAGAGACACAAACACACACTTTTCCAAATCAAAAAGATCCAAAACATATTTCAACACAATTGTATTTTTGCAAAAAACATTCAAAAGGCATTGGGTTTACTTTAGTGTGGAATGAAAACAAACTCTGAAACCTCAAAAGTTGCCATGAAACTAAATTGTCATCCTGTGGTCAGCTCTACTAGAAAAGCTCCTCCCTCCTCTCCGGCTGGTAAGAGAGGACAGTTAAGTCTCATCAGAGCCATTTGCTGTCTCCCTCTTAAGCATCTCTGAGGACACTAGTGAGGTCATAAAAAGTCTGTTCTACCTGTCACAGGAGATGAGTTCTGAAGTGGCTTCCACTTCATTTGGTGAATGGTCTTGCCAGAGCTTTTTTATAACTGTGTCTGTTTCTCCTCATGAATTTTTTCTTATTTTGTTTTCTATTGCTGTTGATGGAACTGTAGAGCATGAAGGAAGAGTTTCAATTTACTGAATACCAGTTTCTTCCTTTGTTGAGCTGTTTTCTTGTGAGAAATCTTCTGTTGGAAAATATTTTGCTAGTTTCGTAATTTCTTGCTCAAAATTGTTGTTGGGTGAGGGCGTGTGAGTGTATGTGCATGCACATATGTTTCTTGTAGTTCAGTTTTATTATTTTGTTAATGAACTTTTCACTAGAAATAAACACAGCAGAGTTTGAGAGGGTGAGTGTTCTAAAATGGCAGACTGGCCATGTGAGACCCTCCCTCTATTTAATTCAATCTTTACTGCAGTACTATGTGTACCTGCTTTGATGATTCAGAATTTGCAACATAGTTCTATTATGCCCACACATTTGCTTTGAGTTGACTTCTGTAGCTCATCTATAACTTCTTTAAAATGTTTCTCAGATCACATTGCAAACTATTGTGTCGTCAGTGAAGTGTTTAAAAATATGACCCCTAAAAGCTCAGAGCAGCAGGCATATCAAAAGAACCTCAGATGTGTTAACCCCGCACTCATGTTTTTTTGGGCCTGGCTTGTACTTTAATTCTTGATGTTGGTAATAAATAGTATATTAAAATTAATTTAGTTCAGTATTTGTGGTATTCATGGTATGCCCTATCATGAGTATAGTGCTTAGATAGTACTAGATTTAGGCCTCTATTCTACAAGCTGATACCTGTGGATGGACCTATCACCTGCACAGTTTAGCTTCCGAGGTTGGTGTCATAATAAGGTAATCCTACGTTAGGCAAAGCTGGCCCTTTTTAAAAGGGTTTGTTCCCTATATATGTATGTTATGTTGCTCTCTGCTACGCAGTAACAGATGTCAGGGTTGGGGGAGCTTTGCAGGTCAGCTTGTCTTTGGAGAAAAAATCAGTAATAGACTATCGGCATGTTCTTATTGCAATTTGTTTGTTTTGCATATTTACACACAAATCCTTGAACAGAGGTGGTTATAAAGAGCACTCTTACAGGGATCTCAGCTCAAATACCAGTGCCCAGTTGCTAGGGAGCAACTCTACCTCAATAATTGACTCTAATTAATGAGATTGAGGCAAAGAGCAATCCTTTTGTTGCTTCTCAGAGCTCCCCCCAAAAGAAATCACATTGGAAAACTCACAGCTAGACAGCATTGTTTCAAAGACTAACCAGTGACTGCATGCTGTGAAAACTTGTAAATCCTAGGTAACAGTGCCAGCCCCTGGACATTTCCACTGCATGCATCTGAAGAAGTGGGTATTCACCCATGAAAGCTTATGCGCCAATACGTCTGTTAGTCTATAAGGTGCCACAGGACTCTTTGTCGCTTCTACAGATCCAGACTAACACGGCTACCCCTCTGATACAGTGCCAGCTGGTGATTCCTGCTATAGCAAATACACAAAATAGAGAGGAGAGCAGGGGATATAATCTACAGGTATATGAAGGATGTTAAAACAGAAAAAAAAATAGTTCAAATCATAAAGATGGGCTCAGGCCACACAAGTTTGCAGGATGAAATTCAAATTCTCTCTTTTTTAAATGAATAGCAAAAAACTTCCTTACACTGAGGTCTAGGAAAGGATTACATAGGAAAGAATTAGAAGTCCTCATTTCTCAGGTGTAGTCTCTAAAATTAAACCAAACCAAAACTGAAAACCACCCAACACTGGCAGGGAAATGAATGATTTCTAGGCCTTTTCCATCTAAAACCTCTGTATTTCTATATTGTCATAGCTGACGATAAGTTCAGTTTAAAAATACTAAACTGTATTTGAGATATAGGAGTTAAAACAAGCTTCTGAAACCACAAAAAAGTTTACCTTAAAAAAATTCTGTAACCTGAAAACTTCTGAGCCAACTTTTTTCAATATATATGTAAAAAAAAAAAATTTAAAAGCTCTTGGCTTTAGACCACAGATGATGAAAAGTTCAAGCCCGGAGCAAGTTTTTTTGGGTCAAGTTATAATACCCTCAGAACAGGAGGTCATATTCTGAGCAGTTATGCTGGCGTAAACCTAGAGCATCTGTTTTCAAGCCAATGGAATTATTCTGGATTTAAATTGGTATTACTGAGGTTGGAATTTGGCCCAGGGCTTTACAGTGGAAGTACAGGTATTAAATAAATGCACCCATGGAAAACCTTCATTTAATCCTCTCATTTTAACTGCCTGGACACATACTGCTAATAAAAATCATATGTATTATATGGGAAAATGTTCATGAAATTTCTGTATTTAAAACTATATTACAGCAAAATGATGTTACAAACTTCTTAAATACAGCAGGAGAGAGATGTGTGACAGGGATTTGACAAAGGTGAGGAGTGGACCATGCAAGGTTTACTTTTGATTCAGACTTAGTTATGAAGGATGCTTTATGGTTTACATTGATTAAAAATTTGCAAAGAATGCCTGATGTTATATTAACATTGATGAAGAGCGTGCCTGCTACATTTTGAATGCAGTTGCCATGGCAACTCTACTATGGAGTGACCCAGATTAATTTTCCACCAGCCAAACTTAGTGCCTTGTCAGTTTTTCCTCTTGTGCTATGGATAAGCAGGCTAGAATTTATTTATTTTTAAAAGAAGCATGCATTATGATTTCCTTTCTTTATTCTTGACAATAATGACTGAGCAGCTTTAATCAAACAAAAATATACATTTGACTAAAGAGATTTAAGGGAAGTTTGCCATTTAAGTTATACTATCATACATAGGAAAGCATTTGAATGAATAATTACTAATGAAATGAAAAAGCCTCATATTTTCAGTCTTTCCTTGATCATTATGGTGGCTAATATAATGTGGTCCTATGGAGCCCAAAGCTCAGGCTTTTGACTATTCTGGAATTGCAACATAAAGTCTTTCTACATTTTCCATTTGTGAACAAATCTTTATCATGCCTAATCTGAGTAAAGGCATAGCATCCTTACCAGATTCCATGCAGATTCCACCACACTCCTTGAATAAAAGGCTCTGAGTTACTACAGAGAATTCTTTCCCAGGTGTCTGGCTGGTATATCTTGCCCATATGCTCAGGGTCTAACTGATCATCAATCTGCAGTCGGGAAGGAATTTTCCCCCAGGTCAGATTGGCAGAGACCTTACGTTTTTTTCACCTTCCTCTGCAGCATGGGGCACAGGTCATTTTCAGATTTAAACTAGTGTAAATGGTGATTTTCTGTAACTTGAAGTCTTTAAACCATAAGGACTTCAGTAACTTAGCCAGCGATTAGGGGTCTATTACAGGAGTGGGTGGGTGAGGTTCTGTGACCTGCAATGCACAGGAAGTTAGACTAGGTGGTCTCGATGGTCCCTTCAGACTTAAAGTCTGAGTCTGAGCTTTGTGAATGAGGAAAAAGCCATCTGACAAGGAAAGACAACAAAGATAAAAACGTTTAGGCTATTTCTACAGTACAGGCTAGGGCTGTGATTCCCAGTTCACATACACCTATTCATGTTAGCTCTCATTGAGCATATGAGCATAAATAGTAGCTGTGGTAGCACAGGCAGCACTGGTATGGCTTAGTCATACCTGTATGCACCCGTTGGTTTGGGGAGGATTTATACTTGGCATGGCTATTGCAGCTTCACTGCTATTTGTACCGCAAACTGGGAATTATACCACTAACTGGCTGAGTAGGCATAGACTTAATGAAACAAATACAATTTTAGGGTCATATTTGAAAAGGAGAGCCCAGTCTATCTATTTTAGGTACTCATATTGCCTCCATCACCATAGTATCTGAGCAGCTCAAGCATTAATGTATTTATTTGCACGACACCCATGCTATTTGCACAATACCCACAATAACCAAGGCACAGAAACTAAGTGACTTGCCCATGGTCACTGGACCACCTTGCACATGCAAAAATCCATTGAAAAGATGTACTTGTATCTACTGAACCTGTAAAACCTTTATATATATATATGTTTATAAAAGGGTATTTCGGTGGTAAAATGGGTGATCACACTTTGTGCCTGGAAAATGTAAATGTGTAAATAAGTGTCTTTTTTTCAGTTAAAGGGAAACACATGCATGTTTGTGGTTACACCTGTGGGGATCTTGATTGGAAATTTTGGCCCTGAAGTGCCTTTTGCACAAAGTACAATTTTGTATTCAGTAAAGAATTATTTTAAAATTTTGAGTAGACATCTCAGTTCACTCCAAGTCACTGTTATATTATGCAACTTAATATTTACACATTTTAAAAATGCTTATTGCATATTTTCATGAGAAATATTTTGTCAAAATTAAGCTATTTAAAACATGCATGCCAAAAAATGCCCCCCACCCCTCCCAAAGCCTTTAAAGATAGATTTCTGATCTCAGATATATGAAATATAAACCTGCTGTAGCACACTGACATTACTCAATTTCTCCAGATTCCGGGCCTGATGCAAAGTCTACTGAAGTCAGTGGAATTCTTCTATTATCTTCAATAGGCTTTTGATCAAACCATTTTACTGGTGTAACTGAGATCAGAATTTGGGCCATTAACTATGTTGCCAAAGTTAATTTTATAAAATTAAATATGCCTGAATTATGCAGGCAGTAAAACAAAACATCTTTAACTGATAAAGCTCCATATTATGGATACAACTTTAACATAACTAAACCATTTTTTCCTTTACTTATGGGGGGGAGGGGCGGGGTGATGTTTACTTCAGCTTGAGACCTGGCATAGCAATTTTCACCGCTGAGTTATAAACAGCTGACGAATAGGTTTTATGCTAGAAATGCAGACAAAGCTGTAACCATAATAGTGCCACCAGGCAGAATAATATTCCCTGTCACATGACACCTGAGGGTAGCTTATCTATAATTACTGAAGTGGCGGAAAATCAAGAAAATGCTGTTGGAAATGGTTAAAACGATAAATTTGTGTGTATAAAATTGAATAATGCAGTTAAAATAAAAGCTAAGCAATGCTTCTAGTGATGTATCTATGAATTTATATGGCTCTGTAGGTGAATTATAGGAATGGGGGCGTGGAATCATTCATCCAAAATGGCTCAGTACTTTTGGCTAATAATCTGACCCTTTCACATGAACTTGCTGCCCTCAGTACATCAAATGCTATAAAATATCATGAGGAATATTTGTATTTTTTATATTGAATCCCTATACCCTCCCTACTTCAAGATATAATTTTTGCTCAGAGAGGCGGTATGTGTGTAATACTGACAGACCCCAATTATTGGCTGGCAGGATCGAACCTGGGATCTCTGGAACTAAATGCATGAGTCTACTGTATAAACTAAAAGCAACATGGCCCTTAGCTAAGGCTATAGCAGACTTATTAATCTCTAAGTGATCTCGGTGCCGCAGCACCAAATCCAGGAGATCTGTGTGTTATATGTGGAGAAAGAGAACCCAGTGTTACTAGTAAGATGTGCACCTCCATCCCCCCACCCCCTGCCTCTGTAACATAAGGAGGAGACACCTGGGTTTAACTGGACATGGCACATATCAAATTTTTGATTGCCTTATACCTTTTCTCTAATATGTAACTGAACTTTTCCCTTGCTGTATAGTAACATCTTTCATATTTCAGAGCCCTATTTCAAGGGAACCTAATAAACACACTGTTGACTGTTAAATGTTAATTTCAGTAGAAGCCAGATTACTTAATGGGAAAGGAAGAGCTTCCAAATATGACCTGTTTGGAAAGCTTATAAGACCGAGAGGTACAATACATTTTACCGAGTCACATAAAAGCTTAAACAGAGGCTTTCAGGGCTGTACGGTGGCTTTTAAATAGAGTTTGTTGTCTGAAAAGGGGGAATTTTGCACCTTCTCCATTTTGATGCAAGGAATTAAACTAGTGCAGCTTCACTCTGCTGCAAAAGGAATCTTGTGATCCTAGAGTCAATTTGTAATGAGTGCACATCACTAAATGTCAGCAGAGACTGACCAGGGAAGGCAAGAGAAATGCAGGCCAGGAGGAAAATAATGCACCAAGAACGCAGTGCCATGTACAAAACTACAAACTTGGAAGGGGCAAGTTAACCTACTGTTGTGTGTTGTTCTGTCGCTAATGCACCAAAGAGTGCTGCCTGTTCCATAGACTTTTAACTGAGGTGGTGGTGCTCTGTGTTGCAATGCCAACTTGGTTGAAACTCAGTTGGTCCATGCTGGCAGTCCAGCTTTTAGAGAAGTGAGAGAATACAGGAGAGCTGTGATGCTGAGCAGAGGTTGAAAAGGAGCTGAGGCAAATTTTAAGTGAGACACTGGATGATCTGAAGACATACTTAAGGGGAATAGAGACACCAGTGGCCTGCAGCTTTCTGTAGCCAAACATGATTTTGTAATTCCCCCTCCATTCCGTGTACATGGCTGGCTTTGCTCTTGCTCTGGGGGTGATGAGGGTGTCTTTCAGGGAAGGATGCTCCTCCTCACTCTGCTCTTGGCTCGTGCTATAGGATTTTCTCATGCTATGGTTAATCTTTGAAGCAGCAGTCTGTTTTCCGGCACATGTTTTCTCCTATTGCTTTCTCTGTTTATGATATCAGGAACTGTTAGGAAGCTCCTCTTCCTATAACAATGACAGTATTGCCAAACACCCCCCCCCCCCAGTTAAAATTCTTGTCAGGGCCCCAAAAATCATAGAATTTGCTTTAAAATCATGAGATTTGACAAAATAGCTACTTTTTTTTCCTTTGCCTTTTATTCTTTGAGCCATTAGGGTTCATGTTTTCAAGCTTTTCCCGACAACCCTGTGAACTAGAAACTTACCTTTTCAATTTATTATTACAGTGCAGTCCTTTTATAAGAATCACATACATCCCAGATGATTTGATTCTTACGAGTGGAGTATTTTAGTTAGTACAGGAATGATCTTGTCCCAGTGGTTTTGATCACTATATGCGGTTGGTTCGTATGTCAGTGATTCTTATAAATGGAGGGCGCTGTAAATAAAAATGGAGATTCTCATGAACTAACATGACTCCCAAGAGCTGAAGCTTTAAGAAAAAGATCAAATATCACCTGGCTTTCAATAAAATCATGAGAGTTCACAACACTGTTTGAATGAAGAAAAGGAGTTTGGGGCTCACATACAGTAAACGTTTAACATTAGAAAAGGAAGTATAAGACACAGAAAAACCCCAAACAAGATTTCACTTAGTCTCAGTCGTGCTCTCAAAATTAGGGCTAGAAAAGAGTGCACTCAAGGGTCTAAGTGTGAAAATCTGTTCCCCCATGATGGGCTAATAATTTCTCTCACCCTGGTCCCAGATTAAAGAGGCTGCCTACTGTATGTAATTTTGTTGGTAGGGGAGCCTCATACAGAGACAGCCCACTGTTATGATACCAAGGCTTGGCAAACAGAGAGACATTAGTGTGAGCACCGAACAGTGAGGCAGATCTTCAGCTGGCATCTGTTGTTGCCAAGACCCATTTGGAGCTGTGATTTGCACTAGCTGAAAAACTGCCCCATTGTTCATATGCTCAGAGAGCATCAATTGTGGCAGCACCTGCCCTAATCCAATGAAGATGAAAAAATAATAACTTTATAATACATCATCTCCTTTTCTGAACATTGAGTGTTTGCCCTCATTTAGGGTTTAGTCCTGCAAGGGACTGAGCACACTGGGCCAATCCAGTTAAACATGTAAGCACATGCTTACATTTCAGCACACAACTAGTCCCATGGAAGCCAACGGGGCTTCTTGTGTGCTTAAAGTTAAATATGTGCTTAAATATTTTTCTGGATTGGGCCAGTGTGCTCAGTACCTTGAATGATCAAGCCCATGCATCTTGATTCACAAAGGCATTTAAGCATGTGCTTAAATTCATCCTTGTTTACTTAAACTTCTGCTTTTTTTTAAGCATGTGCTCAAGCACAAGTTGTGGAGTAACTGTATACCCTTCTGAGTCAAGTCCTTATGTTTTCTTTAGGTTGTAGTCCCTATAGGCACACTGTTTCTCCTTTAAAATCTTGTTATCATCAGTCTTCCTCAAGAGTTAAAAATGGATTGAGGTGCTTGACTGAACAAATAGATGTGCTAAAGAATACTTGCAAGGGACTTCACTCCTCCCAAATGCTAACTCTTAAATGGAACTCTTTTGTCTAGCTTGTAATATTGTTCTCACATGGAATTAACTGAGGTCATGGAAGGATGCCTGTTCTCCTCTGTACACAGAGCAATGCATTATTTATTTGCATAGAGATTTAAAACAATTGCGTCACTGGTGTTCACAGACATATTATTTATGAGCTCCCAGAATACAGCAGCAACTTTAAGATTTCTTGTTTTCCACAGTTTAGTGACAGGAATATTTTTTTCCCCTTCAAAAGGGGGCACCAGACCTCCCACACTAGGACAAACTTTTATCAGTCAGGGGTGTGAAAAAACACCCCATGACAGACCTAAGTTTCACCAACAAAAGTGCCAGTGCAGACAGTGCTATGTCGGCAGGAGAGCATCTCCTGCTGACATAGCTACCGCTGTTCTTTGGGGGTGGTTTAATTATGCCAACAGGCGAGCTCTCTCCCGTCGACATAGAGCGGCAACACGGAAGACCTTACAGTGGCACAGCTGCAGTGGTACGGCTGTGCCGCTGTAAGGTCTGTAGCCTAAAACTAGCTCCATTATATTGTTTGTGGTCCTTTGGAGTGTCATGCTTTCCTTTTCAAAAAATGTATTCAATTAACCTAGGATGTGTACAGATTTATTGAATTCAGACTTAAGGTGTGTATTGGAGCCTGCTTCTTATGCAGATTAATTCCTGGTTGATAGCAAGCAAGGTAAACCTGCTTCATACAGAGAGTTTAGTAGCATAAAAGCCACCTGTGGGAGAACACTTTTCACAAAGCAATCACTCTATATGTGACCTATCAGTAGGGCTCCATATCTGTCACGAAGGTCACGGAAGTCACGGATACCATGACTTTCCGCAACCTTCGTGACTTCTGCAGTGGTCGGTGTGACTGACCCCGGGGCCACCCAAGTGCCAGTTTCTCAGGTGGCCCCAGGGACAGCCACTCCAGCTGCTGCTGGAGCTGCCCCCGGGGTACCCCAGCTAAGGTTTAGCCAGGGATATTTATAGCACAAGTCATGGACAGGTCACGTGATCATGAATTTTTGTTTATTGCCCATGACTTTTATTAAAAATACCTGTAACTAAATTGTAGCCTTACCTATGAGTCCTCATCCTCTAAGGAAACATGCACAACTCTGTCAAAAGACGAGCCTGGGAGCTTAAATTGATAACTCTGCTAGACACTACAAATCATGGACTGAATAGAGATATTGGATTTATGGCTCATTACAACAGTCTGTAAGCCACTAACCCCCTCTTTTTGTCCTATGACTGCAGATATGCTAATAGGCCACTCTATCTACATGCTAACTACTTTTGCTAAATGGTCTCTTCCACTTTGCATTTAGCTGTGACCCTCAGAGTACCTTTCCCAGACCTGAAGAAAAGCTCTGTGGCTCAAAAGTTTGTATCTCTAAAGCCATGTCTACACATAGAGTGCTGCAGCAGTACACCTGCACTGATGCAGCTGTGCTGCTGCAGTGTGTCTGGTGAAGACACTATGCCAACAGGAGAGAGCTCTCCCATCAGCATAATAAAACCACCTACTTGAGCGGCAGTAGCTATGTCTGTGGAAGACGGTCTCCCACTGACAGGACTGTCCAACCGCCGCTTATTTCATTGTATTTATTTCACTTTGGGAGGAGGGGTGGTTATTCATGCCCCTGAGCAATATAAGTTATGCCGACATAAACGGTAGTGTAGACATAGCTTAACCAACAGAAGTTGGTCCAATAAAAGATATTACCTCACCCGCCTTGCCTCTAACATCCTGGGACTGACATGGCTACAACTACACTGCATAAAACTTGGCAGTCAATTTTATATTGATGCTGAAGCTTCCCACTGTATCTTGGGTTATAAATGTGTTTTTGAAAGATAAATAGTTGTAAAGTACCAGGTGTATATTTTTTTTATTTAAAAAGACGCTAGAAAATGCAGCAGAGCTGATCACTAGTGAGTCCTTGTTAGTGAGAATTGCACAAAACATGCACAATCATTCTCCAAATCCTTATCAAATATGTACTGTTGAAAATTCTTTGACATACATATAAACCTGGTAAAGCAGTATGGCCACACGGAAACAAAGAGGGGAAATATTCAAAGTCATCCACAAAATTGAAAATGTGCAATACTAACCTCCAAAAGAATGCAAGTGGCAGATCCCCTGAAGTCTCAGAAATGCGTGCAGCAAATTTCATATTTGAGGATGACTGTACCTTCCTACGGAGGGTATCAGCAACTACTTATTAGTTTAAAAAGGCTCTGTCAAGGTGTCTGTCTACTCTAGAGTAAAGAAAAAGCACCAGAACATGAGGGAAACTAGTAACGGGTTGGGGGAGAGGTGAAGAGGAGGGAAGGTATAATACTTCACAGGAGGTAGGCCATGTGTGTGTAATACTTGCATAAGTGTTTAAAATAGATACACATTATTATCCTCATTTTACAGCCAAGTGAAATAATACTTTGTATGTATATTGCACACTTATCTATAGGTCTCAGTGGTGAGGAGGAGGAAGATAAACATTTGTATCTGAATATAATAAAGGAGGTAACTGAAGCCCAGAGAAGTTAAGTGACTTGCTCAAGTGCATCAATGACAAAGTCAGGCATAGAACTCAGGTTTTCTGATTGCCACCTGTTGGTCAGTTTACTACTCTGCAAGTGCCCCTAAGGGTATGTCTACATTGCTGCTAGGAGCAAGCATCCCACATGAGATAGACAGACTCGCACTAGCTCCGCTGGAGCTGCTGTGCTAAAAATAGCAATGTGGACATTGTGGCATAGGGGACAACCCAGGCTAGCCTCCCAAAGTACAAACCTGCCTGACCCCCTGGGTCCGTACTTGAGTGGCTAGTCCATGCCGCAGCATCCACATTGCTATTCTGAGCATGTTCCCAGCTGTAGTGTAAACATACCCGAAGTCAGTTACTCGAGGCAACTGTGACAGACGGCTCTGTCTCTTGAAAATATTTTGGGTGGGTTTTTTTTTTTAACGGTGCTAAATTCTTCCTTTGTTTTCTTCCTGACTCATCACAGCACACCTACTTTCTTTACCTGTTTTCTGGGGAAGGGCAAGTGGACAAACAGGCAAATGCATACACCTGAGAAAAGGTTAATGTAGGTCACAGAGCTGGGATGTGCACATGGACCATGGCCCAATCACTTTTTTGGCCAGGTTAAACCTGAGTGGCACTGCACCCTGATGTGTTGGGTCACAGTGCCACTCACTCAGATCTGGAGGGGGTGGCTCCTGGGCCAGGAAAATCAGGTTGCTGGTGGTGGAGGGTGGGGGTGTCTGAGAGCGGAAGAGGAGGGTCAGGGGGGGCGGGTGGGAGAGTGTAGCATCTAAGCACACACTTTAAGTGGTGCTCTGCAGCTCATCGTTAATGCTGGTGGTTGCTAGGCTGACAATGACTGGTAGAGCCTGAGCCATGAGAAACCTGATGAGAAAGTTCAGGTTTGGAGCTGGCTAGTGAGCCCAATACCTTTTTTTTTTTTTGCTAAGATTCCTATGCCTTTATTTTATCTCCTTTGTTATTGAGGCTAGTAACAGATCTAGATGCTATGGAGTGATCTATTAACATATCTTTGGAGCAGTGCATGTTTGTATTTTTGTCACGGCACTTTTATTGATTATCTTAAAATAATTCCCAGAGGATTGATTCACCAACAATTTGTCTTGCAAAAGAAGCTAAATTTTGTAATATGCAAAAGGAATAATTGGACCATCAACAACAGAGACATAAATGTCTCAGCAATAATCCCTGAAGTAGTCCTGATTTCTGTGAATATATTAGTTGAAACTATTTGAAATACTCAAACACATTTCAGGCTAGGGATTGTTTGTAAACTGTTCATTGTAACTGTTAGTTGACTGGACACGCAACATGAATAACAGTCACATGGTGTTTTTTTTCCTCTTCATGACTGAATGACTGAAATGGGAAGATTGTGAATAATACACTACCAGTATGAATGTTTGATGAATAAACATTCTGCTGCTGCAACAGAAGGGGATGGAACCATGGCAATATCTCAGAGCAGTCATATTTTAACAGGAGATAAAGATGGCAGGTCATACAAGCAAAGGTTAAATATTAGTGCAGGCTTTTAATTTATTGGACTCAGTAGTGTTCCAGAGTGCTGTACTGTGCAGTTACATCAGGGATGAATTTGGCAACCCATGTCTCTTTGAAAAGAGTAGCTTTCCCTAGTGTTTTGACCAATATTCCCTCTCTCCAGAAACAAGTTTCAACATCCACTGTTGTCTGAGCAGTTGCTGGCTGCCCAGTTTGCCTGCACAGTCACAGCACGACTGGTATTTAACTCATTAGGATGCAAAGATCCTCTTAAATACATTAAGCAGGAAACTCTCTATATACAAAAAAATTCTGAGGACTTTTCAGCAGAGACTGGCATTGTGTCATTTCATGTGAAATGACTGTATCGTGTTATGTGGCACAGTGAGTGACATTCTCTGCAAAAATAATAAAATGGAATTTACTGTCAAAGATACGAAGTAGGTTTATTTTCCACCAGTGAAAGCCATCATTAGCTGATAAGTGTTTTCTTAGCTGCAATCTTCAATTCAAGCCAACTCATGTTGAGCTGACGGTAATGAGTTTGACCATCTTCAACTCTTAAGCAGTGTTTGGAGCACTGTCTAGAGCAAATTGTCTCAAGGTAAATGGAGCATACATATTTCCTGTTACAGTCAGTCTAATCTACTGGGAGAGTTTCAGATTATTAACCTGTCTAATTTATATTGTCTTTCATTCAAAGATGTCTAGATAATTTGAGTCATTGTCTCCTGTTGCTACATGTATTGTGGTAATGCCCAGAAGATGCAGTCAAGATTGGGCTACGTTGTACTAGATGCTGCACCAAGACTCAGGAAAACATCATCTCTGCCCCCAAAGAGCATTCAATCCTAATTGCAGTGGGCTATGTGTCTTTCTATTTGTTCATCTGGAAACTGAACATGTCAACAGGATAAACAGTATATTCTTCTCATGCCTGTTCAGCTCTAATAGTGCTGACATGGCCACTTTCACTGTCTGGGCTTGCTAGTACTGCTGTCAGGCTAGATTTTCCCAGACCCTGTGCTCCCTCCAGTCCTGTGTGAGGGCTGAGAAGAGATGCGGGAGAGGTCCTTTTCCCCCCTCTCACCTATGTATGGCTAGGTACAGTGATGAGCTGCCAAAATCTTAACAACCGATTCCCTATAAAAAGTTCTGATTTAAGGGATGTGCCACAGTATGTACTTTTTGTACCTTTCTCCATAAGAAATGACAATGCATTGAGTCATTGGGAGTCATACTTAACAATAAAAAAAAACATTTGTACATGTTTATTACAATAGAAACAAAGTATTGCTTTATTAAACGAATTTAAAATACATTTGAAAAGAAGAAAATATAAAGGAGATGTATGAGTAAACAAACGATAATAATATTTTAGAATGCGCATATCAACATAACAAATGAGGCAAGTGCGACTCCTGTTAATAAAATAATAAACTAGACCAGGGGTGGGCAAACTTTTTGGTCCGAGGGCCACATCGGGGTTGCAAAATTGTATCGGGGGCCGGGTAGGGAAGGGTAGGGAAGGCTGTGCCTCCCAAAACAGCCTGTCCCCACCCCCTATCCGACCCCCACCCACTTCCTGCCCCCAACTGCCCCCCTCAGAACCCGCAACCCATAAACCCCCCTCTGTGCCTTGTCCCCTGACCACCCCCTCCTGAGACACCTCACCCTAGCTTCCCCCCAGGACCCCACCCCCTAGCCAACTCGCCCCACTCCCTGTCCCCTGACTGCCCCAACCCCATCCACCACCACCCCGACAGACTCCCGGAACTCCCACGCCTACCCAACCCCCCCCCCCCCCCGTTCCCCATCCCCTGATCGCCCCCCCAGAATCTCTGCCCCCTCCAACCGCTCCCTGCCCCTTATCCAGTCCCTCCTCCCCAGCCCGGCCCCCTTACCATGCTGCTCAAGGCAGTGTGTATGGATGCTGCGTGGCCCGCTGGAGCTCGCAGCCCCACCCCCTTACCATGCCGCTCAAAGTAACAGGAGCTGCCGAGCTGCCCAGGAGTGGTCCAGAGTGCTGGTGCCGGCGCGGCACGCCGAGGCTCTGAGAGAGGGGGGAAGGTGGGGGAGGGGCCAGGGGAGCCTCCCAGATGGGAGCTCAGGGAGCCATAACAATTTTTAACAACCAGTTCTAAATCTGCTTCAAAATTTAACAACCAGTTCGTGCGAACCGGCTCCAGCTCACCACTGGCTAGGTACAAACTAGCTCAGAATATGTATGTGAGAGTTAGAGTGTTAAGAAGGGACAAAATATGGTGTTTATAGGGTGAGCTTTAAAAACATGAATTGTTGACTCAGTGAAGAAAGGAAGAAGCAGCAATTAAGACCAAATTTCCAACACTGGGAATGAAGGAGGAAGAAGAAGGAAGGAGATTGAAGTGGTTAAGGTGAAAAGAGCATAGCAAGCAGGAAAAGGAGTGGCTGGATATGATGTCAGAGAGAAAGAGAGAATGGAGTGAGTCCGTGGTGAGTTTTGAAGTCAGAGCATAATTTTGAATGCAATCATTATGATCCTTCATCTAAATAAAAAAATGTTGCAAACTTTCCAGATATTAAATAGCTCTCACTAATTAATCTCATAATTCAATTCAACCTTATAACACACTGCAGGTTTTTTTTAAGAAAAAGGCTTTTGAATAAGGAACAAGTTATAACTGAAGTCATATGCCACCTTTGTAAAATTCATGTTAAAGCACTGATGTGTTCTCTGAATGGGACTGAATCATAGAGATAACCAAATGTAGGAGCTGTCTGGGTATGCCAGAAGAAGGACAGAAGACACTGGATGTGGTTTAATTAGCCTACAACTTTATTCATAAATGTCTGGGAGTACCCTGCGGATAAAATTGTACAGTGGAGGTAATCCTATCAGTAGCGTAGCCAGGAGGGAGCAGGGGGAGCGGCCGCTCTCCCTGTGAGCAAAAGTGGCGCTGCCCGAGCCCCGCTGCCGGAGCCGGGCTCAGGCGGAGATTTAAAAGGCCCGCGGCTCCTGCAGCCGTGGGGAGCCATGGGCCTTTTAAAGCGCCGCCCGAGCCCCGCTCCAGCAGCAGGGCTCGGGTGGTGCTTAAAAAGGCCCACGGCTCCTGCCACTGCGGCGAGCCCCGGGCCTTTTAAAGCACCGCCCGAGCCCTGGCGGCGCTTAAAAGGGCCCAGGGCTCCCCTCAGCGGCTGGAGCCCCGGGCCCTTTACATCACGGCCGGGGAAGCCAGTACGGTTCGGCACGGCGTATGCCGGACCGGACTGGATTGCCGGAGGCGCCGCTGGGTGAGTACAGGGGGAGCAGGGAGGCACCTTTTTATAGCGCCACTCCCCCTGTGCTCCAGACCTGCCTACGATACTGAATCCTATACTCATTTACATATACTTGGGGGTTGGGGGGCTGCTGACAGCCCACCCCCTTTACTCATCCTGGTCGCCAGCTGCTGTGACTTTGGCAAACACCCTCGAATGAAGGTTAGGATGAGGATGGGGCTACAAAGGCGGGTGGGGGTTCGCTCCCTGTTGTACCATTCATAGAAGTGCTGACTATCTCCATTAAATCTTTTACTAATCCATCATGGTATTCCATCCTTACCTGCACTGGACATCTCCCCCCTTCCTCCTCCCCCCCCCCCGCACGTACTGTGACACACTGTACCTCAAAATACCATCTTGTAGCCCCCATATTCATAATCTGTATATGGTGGTGATATTTTATAGAAATCATGCCATGTAAGATATAATAGAAAAAGTCATGATCTACTAAACCCATTGCTCTGTCAAAATATGTATATGGTTAGTGTGCATGAAGTTATGAGATTTTGCTGTTTCGTTGTTACTGAACTATGTTGTGAGTTTGGGAGTCATCCATGCTAGTTCTCCAGTAACAACAAAGGTGGGCATTGAATGACCATTAATCATCAGGGGAGTTGTAAACCAGGGATTTACAATTCTGCAAGAGAGTTGGGCAAACATGACAGAATGGGATATGCTCAAATCTATGGGTGTGAATACACACTGGACCTTATAATGGCACAGCTGTACTACTGCAGCTGCGCCGTTGTAAGGTCTCCCATGTTGCTGCTCTATGCTGACAGGAGAGAGCTCTCCCGCTGGCATAATTAAACCACATTCAATGAGCAGTGAAAGCACTGTTCACACTAGCATTTTTGTCGGTGAATCTTATGTCAATTCAGGGAGGTGGGTTTTTTACACCCCTGACCAACAAATATTTTACCAACAAAAGTGCTAGTGTAGATAAAGCCTATGACTCAGTTGCACAAGACCACACCAGAAGGATTGCTCAACTCTGGGACAAGCCCAAACCCCACCAGGACAAATCTGGGCTAGTGTTTTCCAGGCACTTGGACTGAGGATATAAAATAGGGGACAGTGGCATCATACTTTTACCTTTCTCCTACCCCACCTATGCTGAAGGCAATAAGAATGCTGGGGAAGACCAAGACGAACTGAGGAGACCTGTCCTAAGGCTTAAAGGGAAAGCCTGCATATTAAGGACTGTAACCTACCTGCAGCATCCATTGGGGTGTGGAAAACTGCTTGATCCAAATACTACTTAGTCTAATAAAGTTTAGGATTTATACTGCATGCTTACTTTTTTTTTTTTTTTTTGGTAACTGTCTCTGACCTTTTTTGCCTACCACTTATAATCACTTAAAATCTACTTTTCTGTAGTCAATAAACTTATTTTAATGTTTTATCCTTCCCAGTGAGTTTGTCTAAAGTGTTTGGGAAATCTGCTTAGGTTACAGAGGGTGGTACATGTCCACTTTTCCTTTGATGAATGGTGAACTAATTAATAAACTCAAAGTCTTGAACAGTGCAAAATGGCATATTCCTGGGGTGCAAGGCTGGGGATTGGGAGATTTGTTTCCCTTTCTCTGTGTATGGTTCATGAGGGACTTGGGGAGCCTGCATGCAATTTAGCTGGTTGTGCTTGTGCATGCTGGTGGCTGAGTGATAATAGCTCCTGGATAGGTTCACTGCTTGTCACTGGTAAACCATTGGGAGAGACAGGGCTGTGGGTTGAAGGGACGGAACAGGAGAGGGGCTCCAGTCATGGAGTTCCAGCCAGGGCCAAGAGTTCTGCCGAGGTCCCAGCCAAGGCTGAGAGCTTAACCCTGGCTAGGGTCAAACTCTCAGTCCCCCTCCCCTTCCCCAGATGGGGCCATGGGGGGGGGGGGCTTAGACCAGCGAGTGTGTGTATGGCCTCAGCCAGGAGAGGAGGGGCAGTGGGCTAGCCTCCCCAAGGGAAAGTTTCACCCGCTGCCCATGGAGACAGTCCAGGCTGGAGAGTTAAGGGAGCACAGTGGTCCCACCGTTCCAGATTGTACCACAGGGATGTTGTCACACTTATGTAATGGATTGCAACATCATAGACGAAACCCTATTTCATTTTTTGCCCCAGCTAAGCCCACAAATGACTATGAAGGAGGTGGGGAAAAAATCTCACCTTGGCCAATCTCCTGTCCCTTGATAAGGAGCGACTAACATGATACCCACATGTTGATGCATCTGAAGAAGTGGGTATTCACCCACGAAAGCTTATGCTACAATACGTCTGTTAGTCTATAAGGTGCCACAGGACTCTTTGTCGCTTCTACATGATACCCACAGTGGATCATGACAAAAATCTGGTATTTAACTATTTTCACGGGTGGAAGGGTGGGCACTTCTCTTCCTGGTGCAGATAAAAGAGGTCTTTGCCTGCACTGATGTGAATATAAGTAGTCACCCCTCTTTTCCGGTAACCTGGGGAGGATGGGTTAGCGTCCTCACGCTGACCTGGTATCAAACTGCTGTACCAAGTAACTCTCTGGTTCCCTATCCCTTACAGGGGCAACATGTCTTTTTTGGACAAGCCAGCAGCGGCCCCTACCATTTAATGTGTGATGAGTCATTCTCAATGTGATCGTTCATTATGTGCCTTTGATGCCTAACAATGACTAATTATAAAAGCAGAAAGTGAGTTGCCTACCAAAATCCTCAGATAACCTCTCATACGCTTTAGAGGAACTCAGGTGAAACACTTTGTGGAGCTGACCTCAAAAAGCTTTTCTTGCTCCATTACACACTGTCCCCATTGGCAAAGAAAATACTGAGTGTTTTCCAAACTTCACTTTCATAGTGTGCCTGCCAAAAACTCAAGCACAATGAAATTCAAAGTGTTTAAACTGTGGTAGACAATGACAGTGTATAATAAGCCAAATTAAAGACCACAAGTACAAGGAGATGTAAATTAATATACTCTAGTAGTCTTTAAAATTTCTGAAGGAGTAACAAAGCACATTTTGTGTGAGAGAAAAGGATATGTTATTACCACTTCCTAGAAATTAATCCCATCTGACTGCTATTGGAATGAGTGTACACACTGGAAACAGCAGTGACAGGAGACAGGAACGTGAAAGTTCTCTTTCCTACACTGCGACACTTCCCAAGCAGGACTTCCTGTACAATGTCCAAGAGGTGATTCTTGTGACATTAGCATTGTCATTGAAAAATGTTGGGTGCTTTGAATTACCTATTAGTTATCTGTGTGTCATTTTTCTTTTGTATTAAAATGTAATTAATTCAATTAAAGGAAAACAACAAGATTAACAGGAATGGTAAGCAGGAAAGGAATCCATTACATATGACTTTGATAAGGGGTTGCATTTTCTGCAGTAAGGAGAGTCTTTATGATGTCCTCTACATCAGTGTAGCCCCAAGTACATAGAATCATAGAATCATAGAATCTCAGGGTTGGAAGGGACCTCAGGAGGTCATCTAGTCCAACCCCCTGCTCAAAGCAGGACCAACCCCAACTAAATCATCCCAGCCAGGGCTTTGTCAAGCCTGACCTAAAAACCTCTAAGGAAGGAGATTCCACCACCTCCCTAGGTAACCCATTCCAGTGCTTCATCACCCTACTAGTGAAAAAGTTTTTCCTAATATCCAACCTAAACCTCCCCCTCTGCAACTTGAGACCATTACTCCTTGTTCTGTCATCTTCTACCACTGAGAACAGTCTAGATCCATCCTCTTTGGAACCCCCTTTCAGGTAGTTGAAAGCAGCTATCAAAACCCCCCTCATTCTTCTCTTCTGCAGGCTAAACAATCCCAGTTCCCTCAGCCTCTCCTCATAAGTCATGTGCTCCAGCCCCCTAATCATTTTTGTTGCCCTCCGCTGGACTCTTTCCAATTTATCCACATCCTTCTTGTAGTGTGGGGCCCAAAACTGGACAAGGAACTCCAAATGAGGCCTCACCAGTGCTGAATAGAGGGGAATAATCACGTCCCTCGATCTGCTGGAAATGCCCCTACTTATACAGCCCAAAATACCGTTAGCCTTCTTGGCAACAAGGGCACATTGTTGACTCATATTCAGCTTTTCATCCACTGTAACCCCTAGGACCTTTTCTGCAGAACTGCTGCCCAGCCATTCAGTCCCTAGTCTGTAGCAGTGCATGGGATTCTTCCGTCCTAAGTGCAGGACTCTGCACTTGTCCTTGTTGAACCTCATCAAATTTCTTTTGGCCCAATCCTCTAATTTGTCTAGGTCCCTCTGTATCCTATCCCTACCCTCTAGCGTATCTGCCACTCCTCCCAGTTTAGTGTCATCTGCAAACTTGCTAAGGGTGCAGTCCACACCATCCTCCAGATCATTGATGAAGATATTGAACAAAACCAGCCCCAGCACCGACCCTTGGGGCACTCCACTTGATACCGGCTGCCAACTAGACATGGAGCCATTGATCACTACCCGTTGAGCGTGACCATCCAGCCATTTTTCTATCCACCTTACCATCCATTCATCCAGCCCATACTTCTTTAACTTGCTGGCAAGAACACTGTGGGAGACTGTATCAAAAGCTTTGCTAAAGTCAAGAAATAGCACATCCACTGCTTTCCCCTCATCCACAGAACCAGTTATCTCATCATAGAAGGCAATTAGGTTAGTCAGGCATGACTTGCCCTTGGTGAATCCATGCTGACTGTTCCTGATCACTTTCCCCTCCTTTAAGTAGTTCAGAATTGATTCCTTGAGGACCTGTTCCATGATTTTTCCAGGGACTGAAGTGAGACTGACTGGCCTGTAGTTCCCCGGATCTTCCTTCTTCCCTTTTTTAAAGATGGGCACTACATTAGCTTTTTTCCAGTCATCCGGGACCTCTCCTGATTGCCATGATTTTTCAAAGATAATGGCCAATGGCTCTGCAATCACATTGGCCAACTCCTTTAGCACCATCGGATGCAGTGCATCCGGCCCCATGGACTTGTGCTCGTCCAGCTTTTCTAAATAGTCCCGAACTACTTCCTTCTCCACAGAGGGCTGGTCACCTTCTCCCCATACCGTGCTGCGGAGTGCAGCCGCCTGGGAGCTGACCTTGTCTGTGAAGACAGAGGCAAAAAAAGCATTGAGTACACTAGCTTTCTCCACATCCTCTGTCACTAGGTTCCCTCCCTCATTCGGCAAGGGGTCCACACTTTCCTTGACTTTCTTCTTGTTGCTCACATACCTGAAGAAACCCTTCTTGTTACTCCTAACATCTCCGGCTAGCTGCAATTCCAAGTGTGATTTGGCCTTCCTAATTTCACTCCTGCATGCCTGAACAATATTTTTATACTCCTCCCTGGTCATTTGTCCCATCTTCCACTTCTTGTAAGCTGCTTTTTTGTGTTTAAGATGAGCAAGGATTTCACTGTTAAGCCAAGCCGGTCGCCTGCCATATTTACTTTTCTTTCTACACATCGGGATGGTTTGTTCCTGCAACCTCAATAAGGATTCTTTAAAATACAGCCAGCTTTCCTCGACTCCTTTCCCCCTCATGTTATTCTCCCAGGGGACCTTGCCCATCAGTTCCCTGAGGGAGTCAAAGTCTGCTTTTCTGAAGTCCAGGGTCTCTGTTCTACTGCTCTCCTTTCTTCCTTGTGTCAGGATCCTGAACTCTACCATCTCATGGTCACTGCCTCCCAGGTTCCCATCCACTATTGCTTCCTCTACTATTTCTTCCCTGTTTGTGAGCAGCAGGTCAAGAAGAGCTTTTCCCCTAGTTGGTTCCTCCAGCACTTGCACCAGAAAATTGTCCCCTACACTTTCCAAAAACTTCCTGTTAGCTTCATGCCTAAAGCGAGGCTGGTAGACTTGTGTTAATCCTTCATAGAGGGTCTAAATGGGGTCTTGGGGTGTATGGATCAATGTTCATGTCATGTTCCCCATCAGTCAAAGAAGATAATGATCCAAACAGCAGACCAAATTTGGTGATGAATCCTGGTCACATGCCGCCTGAGGCACATTGCGCATATGCTAAGAAGAATGGGGTCTTGAGAAATGATGAGGGAGGCAGTAGGCACCCAAGCATCTAACACCATGGATAAGCGTCTTTATTGTTTTAAATCTAAATAAATAAAATATGCGTAATCTTCATTCTCATGTGCTATTGCAGTAAGTACTTGCAAAACTGGTGATCTAGACATGTCTGCTGCATGCGCCATTAACTTATGTTTATTACTAATGAACAATGGGTACCCATCATACTAGGTACTGCACCTGCTCCAAAGAGTTTAAAACCTAATTAGACTAGACAGACACGGAATGGGAGAAAGGGTTACAACACAGAATCAGAATGAATAGAGTGACTGTGGCAAACATGTTAGCTTCATGATTGGGGGACGGATTAGTTAGGAGGGGATATTCTAAATGGAAAGAAAAGTGAAGGGGGAAGAGATGTTGAAAGGAAGGGGGTGAGGGGTACTGGGCTAAAGAGTAAGAGGTACAGGTGTGGAATAGAGATGATGAGAGAGGGGGAAGGGTAGGGGAGAGGGTTGGAGCAAACAGGCAATCAGCACAGGACAGAGAAACTCTGGTCAAAATGGTAGAAAATTCAGTGAAGGACCAGAGGCCCCTGCTTTGGCTGCTTCTCCTCCTACTGTCCTGAGTTTCTGGTTGGTTCCTCTTTGCAGTTTTTCCCCAAGACCACATGACTGGGGAGGAGTGAGGCCACATTGTTCCCTGTGTACCCAGAGTGGGGTGAAGGTTGCTAACCCTCCCAGATTGGCTGGGAGTCTACTGGAATAGGCATGATCTCCCGGTGACTGTTGAAAGCAATCCGGGAGATTTTAATAAGTCCAGTTGGCATTGCAGTAAGCTAAGGCAGGCTCCCCACCTGCCCTGGTTCCGCGTAGCTCCCATAAGCGGGTGGCATGTCCAGCTCCCAGGTGCACGGGCGGCCAGGGGGCCTCTGCACTGCCCTCACCCTGAGTGCCGACTTCGCAGCTCCCATTGGCCGGGAACCATGGCCAATGGGAGCCGTCGGGCTGGTGCTGCAGGCCGGGGCAACGCGCAGAGCCACCTGGCTGCCTCTGAAGCTAGGAGACGGAGGGAAACGTCAGTCACTTCCAAGAGCTTCCCAAGGTAAGCGCCACTGGTCAGAGCCTGCACCGCTCACCCCTCCTGCACCCCAGCCACCTGCCCCAGCCCTGAGCTCCCTCCTGCACACAAATTCCCTCCCACACCTTGCACCCCCTCTTACACCCCAACCCCCTGCTCTGAGTCCACTCCTGCACCCCAAACCTCTCATCCTTGGCTCCACCCCAGAGCCTGCACCCCCAGCCATATCTCTCATCCCCTCCTGCATCCCAATCCCCTACCCCACCCTGGAGCCACCTCCCACACTCTTGCTGTAGAAAGAGAATGCCCTTTTTCTTTTTAATATAGGACCTCAATGTTATTCAATGGAAATCACCCTGCAGGATACAGGGCCCCTGCCAGACAGGTAGAATTTTTAAGACTCTGGGAGTGCATACATGCAGTTCAGACCTGTTGATTTAAAAATGATATTCAAAGTGTTCAGTATTGGCATACATTTGCTTCCCTTGAAATCAATGGGAGCCTTTCCATTGATTCAAATGGGTTCAAATGTATGCCAACACTGAGTATATTTGAAAAATCCCACTCTAAATATTTAACTTACGCCTCCTGTACTATCTATATATCTCCCTATTGTGTGTGTGTGTGTGTGTGTTTGCAGGTATGTACAGAGACAGATTAAGGTTTACTGGGGCCCTGGGCACAAAGAACATTTGGGCCCCACACACCCTAGAGGCCTGTGGGGGATGCTGGGAGGGCTATGGCCCACCCACTTTTTAACATGGGCATAGTAGCCTTGAGCAGGTGCAGAACTGCAACGGCCGTTTGAGACCCCCACCCCTTGAGGCGCGCTGCCCAGGGCATTAATCTGCCCATGAATGAAAGCTGATCTTATAAATAAACTTCAAAAAGGATGTCACTTCATTCTCACCAGATGGAAGTCAATGAAGGGTTCTGATATGCAGTAGCTAGTGGTTAAAATGCAGGAAAGTTATGTCTTGTCTTGAAATGTGTCTAGTAATCTAGAAAATTAATTTCCTACCTTCACAAATAGTCAATTCTCAGATATTCTGTTACTGAATTCTTGGGTCATCACTTACAGTTGGTGACCTCTTCCTATCTAGAAACAAAGTGTGAAATTCTACTGTAGATCTCAGAGAATTAATCTTGTCAGTACCTTCCCGCTCTGTTTTACTTTATTTTAAACTTTTGATCATCCCTTGAGATCCTTTTTGGTGTTCAGTTTTTGCAATGCTTGCATCACATGTTGCCAGAAGGTCTAAGCAAGCAAATTGCTTATGCTAGAAAATGAATAATATAGCACAGTGAGACCAAAAAAAGCTCAAAGTTCTCTTTTATTTGTTAGTGTAGAGCAGTCCTTATTCCTAGAGAAGCACTAAAATATTATTTTGTTGTTCAGTTTTCTGTTTTGGTGCATGGCCATATTGTGAGTTCTAGTTATCCAAGGGTGTTCACCTTGACTTCTGTATTTAATCCTATAGATGGAGGAAAATTGAAAGTATCAATTTATTTCTGCTTACTGGAAATGTTAAATATTCACTCTTTTGGAAGGAAGTATTGTCTAGTGGTGAAAGTGAAGAAGTGGAACTCAGAGCTCTGGCTTGCTCTGCAACCTTTGGCAAATGTTTTATGACTCAGTGCATAACCAGTGCAGGGATGGACCCTTCAGAAATATCTTTAGATTTCCACTCAAACTTCTCTGTGAATCACTTTATCTGTAATGTGGGAATTCCAAGGTCCTCATAGGAAATGTGTGAGACTTTATTTAAATATTTTGAAAGTGATTTAAGATCCTTAATTGAAAGGCAATATGTTTAATGTGATTTTTTTTCTTTGATTGTTATGAAATCTACAAAAATAATAATCCCCAACTGGTAAAAAGCAGAGCTCTAGTGTCTATACAAGTGTCTCTAAACCTTTACAGGCTGGTTACCTCTTATTCAAAGTCAAAAAATGTCACAGCTCCCTCTACATTTACTATCAAATTAATAGTGCTTCAAAAAGGAAAGAGAACCCCACATAATGTATTTCTCTGCTCTAACCAGGCTGCACCTTGACTATGGCCTGTTGGCTATTCAGTGGCCAGCACTGTAATGATGGGGCTTCTCATATGACACCTCTGTTTTTCTTAATGCCCTATAATCTCCCAATTTCCAGGGTTACAACAAACTCAGAACAAAGCTTCATCCTTCTGTCAGGACTATAAACAACTGTAAACAGAGGCTCTACTCACTCCCTTCCCACAGCTTCTTCCTTACCCATCACCCAAGCCTTTCTTTTCCTTACTTCCTTTATTTTCCCTCCCCCACCATTCAGCTTTTTTCTAAGCTTGTCCATCTTCACCTCTCATGTTCATCTTAAAGAACACTGGTTCTCAACTGGCTGTGCTGGGTGCCAGTAATTGTGCTGGCACTAGTGCAGTTTCTTCTAGTGTTGTCCAAATCACAGAGCAGCGGCACAGCAAGCTGTTGATCTTCAAGGGGGGATGCCCATTGTGAAAACAGGAAGGGGGGCATTAAGACATTGGTGGGTATCTTTATCCTTCATCAATGCCAAAAGGAGCACTGGACTGGGGAAAGAATTTGCATGCCAGTGTGCTAAAACACGTATTTTAAACAGATGGTACAATACATTGCCGAGTGAATATAGCATTTCCCCTTTTACTCTACTTGTTGTTAACATTTATGGCAGTCAGGACAGTGTGCTCCTTGGTTACATACATTATAGTCTTCTGTTGTGTGGAAACAAATTACTCTGTGCTTAAAAATAGGTAATTGCTTCTTGTGTCTAATTGATTTTTAGAATTACAATGGCAGATTTGATTGAAGAAAGCGTGCGTGTTACCTGCAGTTGATTTCATGAAATGCATTTGTAAGAAGCAGAGCCACACAGCCTTATACCACCCCTTTGACGGCTTGTGATTTAGTGGGAAATATTCAGGGTTCTTTATGGCTTCTAAACCTGGCATAGTGTGTCTTCTCCGATAGAAGCAGTATGACAATGACATCTATTTTACTGCAGTAACATGACCTGACTGTTAAATTGTAGGCTATCTTTCAGCAATAGAGAAAATCGTGGTAGATTTCAGGTTAGGAACTAAAATGTGTTTGGCAAACAAAGTATACATATTGATGCAGTAGGTTGAATTCTGTCCCCCGTGCAACGTCCTACTGTCACTAGGGGCTTGAACAGGTCAAATTGAAAGTCGAATTTGGCTCTTTTGCTTTCAACTCACTATTTAGACTGGCTCGCTTATATTACTGTCTCACTCTTGATGGTTGAGAATTGTTCACAAAAATGTGGATTATTATTATCATTAAACATTTATATTGTGGTGGTTTCTAGATGCTGCAGTGAGGTTGGGCTGTCTTGTGCTGGACCCTGTGCAAAGAGAAAATGACACTCGCTAAAGAGCTTTGTAATCAAAATCATAATGATAAGAAGCACAGGATACAATTAATCTAATTAATGGGTAACTGAGAATTTTAAGTGTGTTGTGCCCTTCTTTATATACTGCTATTGGTACTTTCATGCATAAAATCCTGCTATCCTCATTTGTTATCGAATGGTTACCTCTACTGTGTCTGTAAAAGCTACAAACCATCTCCTGTTGACAGGGTTATACTTTTCTAATTTATAAGTAGCTAAAGGAGACACAATGCATTAACTCTGTCTTTCTTATATGATGAAAATAATTAATACGATCAGATGAAAACAGACATGCAACTTGCACTTCGATAGAGAGAGTTCAAGTCTGCTTCTCTGTCCTTTAAATGGCTGAGAAATCCTGCAGCTGCCATATTGGAGTGATCACACTAGAATTCATCATCTACATTCCCTGCAGAGTTCAGTTCTCCTACTGCTGTGCTGCTGTGTCACTGCTTGCATGCACAGTACACTCTTGAAATTCTGCTATAAGTTTGGTTAGAGTGACTGCTTTGCTTTCCTCCTTTTTTCTCTTTATCTAGCAATTGTATCAGATTTGAAAAATAAATTAAGCACCTGAGTTTGACACAATTTCCCCCAAAGACAACAAGTGAGTGAGCATGAATGTATCTCCCTCCTCCCCCAATATGCCTGTAATTTATTTTAGTATACTGAGTTTTCCTTGGGCATTATCCTCCACAAGTGTGGTTTTGGAGTAAATCCACTGGAATTATGCTGGTGTAGATGGGAGTAGAATCAGGCCCTCCATTTCATTGAAAAGGAGAAAACAGAAATTTTTAAGGGGTAAGGGAAAGCACAAATAAATAGAACAGGGTTTGGACTGACATGTTAAGCCTTGCTTTCTCCAGTTTTGTAATATTCTGTACTCATGAGCTCTGGTCTTCAGTTAAGATCTAAGGGCTGAATCTTGCTCATGTGCGCAGTCCCTAAACCAATGAGACTGTAGTCTTATGAGTATGAGATGTGTATGGTAAATTTACTTGAATGCCTGCTTCCCCCCAAAAAACATTTGGTCTCTAAGTTTGATTCTGTTGCCATTTAAACTGGTATGAATCAGGGAAAGCTCCATTAACCTTACTGGGTTACACGAGTATAAAACCAGTATAAATAAGATCAGAATAAGGCCTTGTAGCCTTAAATCTTTAAGATAAAGTCAAAGATCATTTGAAAATATGTAGGGTGAAATGCTGGCCCAAGTGAAGTCAATGGGAGCTTTGAGATTGACTGTAAAATTTAATTTTTTAAAATTTACTATACAGAATTTGTAAATTTTAACAGGTTATTTATATAATTGATATATTTAGCCTACAATCCAGGGGGGTGAATTTATTATTTAGTGGGACCTAGAATCAAAATCCATATAAGTTAAAGGAGCAAATATGTATTTTTTTCTTTATTTTATATTACTGTAAATATAGAGTAATTAAAAAATCACTAGGGCTAGAGTCTCAGGTGGTATGAACCAGCCTAGGCTGTATTCTTCCATGAACATTGAGGAACAGGAGCAAGTCTCCCCTCTGGGTAGGATTAGTGCAGTGACACATGTGTAGGGGAGGGAGGAACATAGCCCATGGGGGTATAACCCTTTTTCACAGAATCCTTTCTTCTTCCACAGACTCTCCCTGCTAATTTTGTACCATGCATTCATTAGAAACACCAGGGCCTATTAGTTATCTTTGCACTAGAGGACATTTGTGAACAGAAACAAGAGGGGATTTACTTGTTTCTTGCTTTTCTAATTAATTTTTTTTCAGAACAAATATTTTCTCTAAGAGTAAGTGGAAGCTATACAATTATACATCTGAAGGGTCTGCAGCTTTAAAAATGGGTGACAGACAATATTAAGAGGCTATTTTAAATATTTTCCAGTTATAGCAAATGTCTTAACAAGTAGGTGTCGTTGAAATTTTATTCCTTCTTTGTGTTGCTCTTAACATGACTTTGTCACTTCGAAAAACCCAACTCACATAGCCATCATACACATTTCAAGAAAAAATAGCTTTTAGGAGCTGATTTTGAATTTCTTCTTCAGTCAACACAGAATAAAATGGACCTGGGAAGAAAATCAGGACCATAGTTTACTGTTCATTTTCCTTATAAGCACATGTTGACAGTGTGACAGACAAAGTTGTCTGATGGTCTTAATGGGAGTCCAGTCCAGCTCTCATGATATGGGACCTTAATGAGAGTGAAATATGGAAGAACAACTTGGCCTGGGGGAATGGGAAGAGAGGAGGTGTACCCTCTCAAAAAGACACACCTTTGTCTTGCATTGTACAGAGCTATCCACAAATCAGGGCAGGATTATGTCTTTTCATAAACTGGCGTAACTTCACTAGCTTAAATGAAGTTGGATCAATTTGTGCCTGGGGTTAATATGGGAATTAGAATCTCAGCCAAATTTCAAAGTATAGTTAAATTTACCAGCATTTTTGTATACCCATTGTGCCCACAAACATCTGTTTGCATACACGGATTTTGTGGGCACAGTGGGTGCTTGTGCCTTTTGGCAGGCTCACCTCTTCATCTCAGATTTGAAAATTTGGCTTTATGTTCCTATAGAAACAAATTTATCTCATGAAATAAATAATTTTGCTAAATAAATCTCAGATCTGCCTTGTCAAGGAAATCTTCCCTCACATCTAATTATATATGTGACAGACAAAATTATATATATATAATTTAACGTCTGTGTTTATCAAACCAATACATGTATACTTTAAATGTGGTCATATTGTGCTCTGAATTGTTAAATTGCTTTACAATGTACTTCACTACACTGGTATATAGTATTTTTTTAATTTTTGTCAAGTGATGAAAGCTGTAGGAGTCATTTGGTTTTATTCTTCATTGTCCTGTAGCAGAAATGGAATATATTTAAATCCCTACAGCAATGAAGGAAGAGGTTTTAATGGATCTCGGATAAAACCTGTCATTTAATAGAATGTTAACCTTATCAGCATTAGCAGATTTTTCTGACATGGCCAACTATATTTAGTTACTTGTATACAGTTTATGATAAATAATACTGACCTGATTCATTGAGGAGTTTGCACACAAGTAGTTCATAATTATATATATATATATTCTATTCACTGCTAGGAGAGACTAATTTGTGAAATGCTTACAAAGGAGAATGGAATGAAGTACTAAGTTTACCTAGAGGTAAGTAAGTTTCATTGAGACAAATACACATTATACTTAAAAAGAAATAATTGAAAATTGATAGTCATCCACATTAGCTAAAATAATTATTTGGCCATACACATAGAAGTAGGATTTATGTAATTTTAAAATAGCAATGGATTTAAATGGTATTTTAGAAACAAGTGTCTTTACAAGCTTTATGTGGGTGTCTGTATGTAACAAATGTCTATATTTAGAAAAAAATCTCAAATATCTATAAACAGGAAGCTAAGATATGTTCAGCTGCATATTCTAGCACAGGCTAGCACAAAAGGTTTATACTAATTATTTTAATATAAATCATTAATTCAATAAGACTCTGAACTTGTTTAACAAACTGTAAATGATTTATGAGTCTCTAAACACCTTTTTAATGAAAGAATGGTATTATAGCATGTTGTTCCTTTGGAAGCAAACAAAAAAGTTTTCTTAAGTGCCTATTCCCTGTGTTTTAATTAATAAGATAAATGGAGAGAGAGAGAGAAAGCGAGAGTAAAGAATGAATTGGGAACTGAGCCTGCAACTGACTCCATACGATGCCCCACTGAAATCAGTAGGGCTCTCTACATGTGTTCAGGTCTCTGCTTGAGTCAAGTTATTTGCAGAGCTGGGGCTTAGATTGCTGTTTTCAGGAGTTTTAAAGTTACCCTAAGTGTGACACATGAATTCATTATGTGATTTTGCTTTACAAAACTGTTAATATTTAAAATGGTTTTATTCAAGGCTAGGCTTCTGAAAATGGAGAATGTTTCTTAGAAAATGACAACATTCTGGGGCATCTTATCTGAAGCACACATTTAGGTATTGTGGCAGAGCTCCGACCCTGTCCCGGTGGGTCCTGCGCTTCTCAGCTGTTTATGCTAGCCTCAGAGACTCACTGCAACCCTCCACATAGCCCTTCTCTCTCTAGGGCCAGGGTTACAGTCTACTGAGCTCTTACTGGCCTGGGTCTGTCACAGTATCTATTGGGCCTGATCCTCACATTGGGAAATTTGGTGCACCCGTGGTGAAGGTGATGCTGACCTATACCAGCTGAAGTAATGGCCTTAAAATGTCTTGGTTCAGTTGTTTGAAAAGATAGACTTCGTATGGGGAAACAATACTTCCTAGAAGAAATAATTTTAAACTGTGTCCACATCTACCAAAATTCTATGGTTTTTTTTATATTACTATGGGACATATTCTTCCTTGTGTGGGAACAGAAAGGCATTGGGTCTCCTAAACCAACACATGCCCTGGATCTGGGGACATCACAGTAGCCTAAGGTTCTACACAGTTATCTTGAGGCTACCTTCTCCATGGCAGCAGTGGTCCTGCAAATTGTGTTCTCTCGTTGGTTGCCTTTCCCCACAACTATGCTGTAGAAGACATGGGAGGAACCCAGCATGAGTCAGCAGTGCTTCTAACAGCATTAACTCCAGATTGGATTTGCAGTGTGAAATCTGGAGTTAGGAGAGCAAGCTGGTGAGATCTGAGGCTCCAAGCTCTACATCTCCTATTGCTGCCCCTTGATACATACAAAGCTCTGATCCCGCTGAACTCTGGGGGAAAGGTTTCCACATAGTCCCACAGTGAGAGAGACATTGATAACATGTAGGCACAATACCATAGGCTCCAAAAGTTCTAGTTCTTCTATACTTATGAAAGTCCAGGACAGAATATAACTCTACATTACAACTGCCGCTGTGAGAGTAATATATGATAAATGTTATCCTTATTTAGGGATGAATATGCTAAATCACCTGTTATCCAAGAAGAACTTACCACCTGTCTTCTCAAGGAGTAGCTTACAAAATGGAAGATCATGGACCTTAGATGATTTGTCCTTTCATCTAGATATTGGCCATAGAGTTGTCTATCTTGATTCTTTACTTCTGCAGGTTGTTGTCATTGTTCATACATACATACTCCTTGTGCCCATGTCAGGTCTTCTTCTCCCTTCCTCTTCTTCTCCAATTTCTGGTTTGAAGCGAAGTCAAGGTTTCCTTCTAGATTTTTTTATAATGTATATAGAACAACTACAAAAGGTGTACTGTCGGAGTAAAGGAAACTTTGGCTGGTGCTCTTCCACTGGAAAAGTGGAGGTGATGATTTGAAAAAGTTTCTCCCCTACTCCTCATCTTGTGTTTCTGTATCGTTTAAAAGCTGGTGTCCTGTTCCACTGTGTTATGTTAAGATAAATTGACTTGTCTAATTCATGGGAATATTGGTTTACCATTTGTGGTTCTTGCACAGACATTAGTCAGTATAATTAAAATGTGATGACATCTGGATATGAAAAACACAGATGTAATGCACTGCAGTGAGAGACAGAAAAAATACACATATTTAATGCACTGATGTGCCTACAGTAAATAGATGCTTATGCTGAAATTAGCTCTTATCAGCTTCTTCCGTCATTCATAGGAATCTCATGTATGAGTCAGATCCTGCACCATTTACACCAGTAACTTACACAAGTTTTAAGACTGACATCAGTGGAAGTGCCTATATGGGAAAAAAGTACACTGATATTATTAAGTGTAGTAGATATGATTGTATACTAACATGTGCCTTTATGAAAGTGGCAGCGTGGTGTTCAATAGTAATCTCTTGGTAACTTTGATATCAAATTTTTGACCACACTTTGTGTAAGGTGACATTTTTGAATGGTTTATAGATTCATAGATTCATAGATTCTAGGGCTGGAAGGGACCTTGAGAGGTCATCGAGTCCAGCCCCCTGCCCTCATGGCAGGACCAATTACTGTCTAGACCATCCCTGATAGACATTTATCTAACTTACTTTTAAATATCCCCAGAGATGGAGATTCCACAACCTCCCTGTGCAGTTTATTCCAGTGTTTAACCACCCTGACAGGAACTTTTTCCTAATGTCCAACCTAAACCTCCCTTGCTGCAGTTTAAGCCCATTGCTTCTTGTTCTATCCTTAGAGGCTAAGATGAACAAGTTTTCTCCCTCCTCCTTATGACACCCTTTTAGATACCTGAAGACTGCTATCATGTCCCCTCTCAGTCTTCTCTTTTCCAAACTAAACAAACCCAATTCCTTCAGCCTTCCTTCATAGGTCATGTTCTCTAGACCCTTAATCATTCTTGTTGCTCTTGTCTGGACCCTCTCCAATTTCTCCACATCTTTCTTGAAATGCGGTGCCCACAACTGGACACAATACTCCAGTTGAGGCCTAACCAGCGCAGAGTAGAGCGGAAGAATGACTTCTCGTGTCTTGCTCACAACACACCTGTTAATGCAGCCCAGAATCAAGTTTGCTTTTTTTGCAACAGCATCACACTGTTGACTCATATTTAGCTTGTGATCCACTATAACCCCTAGATCCCTTTCTGCCGTAAAGGATTAAGAAATGTTACAAGCATGCAACAGGATGGAAACTGCTATAGATGTGTATAAGCACATCAGCAGGAAGAGTTGGATGATTATAAGCCACAGTTGTAAGCAATCTGTTGACCTCTACAACAACTAATGAACCATTTATTAAATCATAGTAATCATTTACCAATCCTCTTAAACTATTGATACCAAAAATGGTAATATTTTATATTAAGAGTTTCATTTAATTTTACAAGTTTTCTCAACAAAAGATCATTTTCTTTCTAATTGTCAGTATTGCAGATTTAGGACATAATCCAGCTCCCTTCTAAATCTGTGAGAATTTTGCCATGGACTTCAGTGGGAGCAGATTGGGTCCATAAAATAGGGTCTGAAAATTAACCTGTGTGTGGTTATTTTACCTCTCTTGCGTCATTATGAATAATAAACGGTGTAGCTGGAATTCTGGTTGATGAAGCATAACAGTGGCTGTACAATGCTGAAAGTAGCACGTTTGGTTTTGGCAGTCAGATATATAGCGATTGTTTAGACATACACAATCAGATTAATCCTTGCCATAAAGTGGCTCAAGCAACTGAGAGAACATAGAACAAAGTGGGGTTGCAACTAGCTCTGGACAAAAAATTTTGAACTAAACTTTTTTTTGTGAAAAAATGTTGCTTAGTTGACATCAGACCATTTTGTGAATTTGTGTCTGTTTCGCCAACCTGTTTGTATTTGGGGGAGACCCAAAATTATAAACAAAAAAAAAAAGTCAAAACATTTCATTTCAACACGTTCTACAGAATGTTTGTTTTTTTGGTTGGAAATTACTTTTTGTCATTAAATTACACAAAATTAAAAACAAAAACTCAATTGAAACAATGTTACATTTGGGGTCAAACTAAATATTTTATTGTACCCAAAACAATTATTTTCCCATTGCCAGTGAGCCAAAAAAAATTATTTGCACAACTCTGACTGCAGTTGCTCATTTCCCGTCTCTTTTTGGTCCTCTCTTTTGGAGTGAATATGTTAAGTAAGGAGGCATGATTGTTATTTAGTCACTGAAATTCACTATGCTTTACACGTAAGAAAACAGATTATGCTGAGTCATGCCTTTCTCAGGAGTGTAGTATGTTTTTGCCTCATGCCGCAGCCTACAATGCTTCTAAAATATGTGTTAAATGTTTATAACCTGAAGTGTCCTACTGAGATTGCAAAATAGGCATTTTGAAGAAAAGACTACAACTATTTAAAAATCAAGTTTTTATGAGAATGATTTACCCATCACTGTCTCAAGTAATCTTTCAGTTTTCGTCATTTTAAGCATTAGAAGGAAGAAAGGGGTTTTCCTCTATTTTTTCCAATTTGTTTACTTGGTGCATTTGATAACACTGCTTATAATCAGTTTCACCTTTTCTCAATAGTCAGTTTCCCCCTATTTCACTAGATTTCAAATGGACAGAGTCCCTTTAAACAAAATGTTCAAATGCTATGTAAAAGAGTTCATTTTAATAATAGATTCCAAGGTAGAAGGAACAATTGTGATCATCTAGTCTGCCCTCCTATAAACACAGGCCATAGAATTTCCCCAAAATAATTCCTTCTGAATTAGAGCATATGTTTGTTTGTTTTTTTTTTAAATCCAATCTTGATTGAAAAATGCCAGTTACGGAGAATGCACCAAGACCTTTGGTAAATTGTTCCAATGGTTAATTACCTTCACTATTCAAAATTTACACCTTACTTCCATTCTGAATTTGCCTAGTTTTAACTTCCAGCCATTGGATCTTGTTATTATTTTGCATGCTAGATTGAAGAGCTTGTTATTAAATATTTAAGTACAAATTGAAAATTGTTTAAAACACTATATTCAAATTGTTGATTTTAAGTGTGGATTTGTGGGGGCATTTTTTCCATTCACGGAAATGTTTTTCTTCCCTCCACTCTTATCCCCGCTGCTGCCAACCATAGTGGGTGGAGTAGCCCTATCTAAATATTGGAGAGACATTAGGATGCGTGGTTGAATAGCCTTTCATCACAATTAGGAGGACTTAGTGATTAATACACGTCTTCATGTTAGTAGTGGTCATGGCACACTCCTGGGTGCTGCAATGCTCATTGGGTCACTAAAGAAGCCCAGAGACTTGGGAGGAGGCGCTATCTGGCTTGAAGTGGGGATTGTACTTAGTGCCTATGCAGCATCAATGGCGGAAGCAGCCAAGGGCTGTCACAGCCGCTGTATTTATTCAGTTAATAAGTTTGAAAACTACTTTTTCAGCCCTTCTTGTTGAATTGTAAGTCTTGAATGCCCATTAATTTACCTGTGTAGTGACTCTTTTTTTTGCCACCAAAACATTCAGTTAGCAGTGAAGCTGAAGAGCTAACCCAGCTTGTGATGATGTTTGTGCTCACCCCCACTAAACTTTAAGACCAGAGTCACATGGCTTGCTTCTGCATTACAGGAAGTCGTGCAGTATCTTTTGCATAAAGGGCACAATGGCCAGCCAGAGCTGCTAAATTTAGAATAGAACCAGCACCTAAAACACAGCCCATCACTTCTTGTGCTAGAGGAGAATCTCTGCTTACTGCCAGGAGGAGGAGGATGACTCTCATTCTCTGCAAGATCCACCCTGCCATTGGACATTAATGTAGTTAAATGTGCAGATGCTGAATGATGCCATTGTTCATAATGTAGAAGCAACAAAGGGTCCTGTGGCACCTTATAGATTAACAGAGGTATTGAAGCATAAGCTTTCGTGGGTGAATACCCACTTCTTCGGATGCAAGCAGTGGTTGCACTGCTTGCATCCGAAGAAGTGGGTATTCACCCACGAAAGCTTATGCTTCAATACCTCTGTTAGTCTATAAGGTGCCACAGGACCCTTTGTCGCTTCTACAGATCCAGACTAACACGGCTACCCCTCTGATACTATTGTTCATAATGTAACATACTGACAATATCCTGGACAAACCTTAAGGAATTAAGATAAACTTTAGTGAATTAAATTTAACCTTATTGAATTAGGTTTAGTACCTTTGGAGTCAATTGTATGTCTTGTTGTGGAATTGCATGCAACTCCTCTAGGGGGAGGGGGACGCTAATATAATGCCCCTCATTATCAGCTTTTTGAAGCTATTCCTCTGGAGAGGTCTGCATATACTAGCTCAAAATGGTTTCTCCAGGGACCAACAGACCAGGAAAGGATTTTGGAATAGGTAGCCTGGTTTCAAACAGGCTCAGGACCTCTTTTTCTGATCCAGCAAATGGACAGGACTTCTGATCCAAGGTAGGCCTCACTCTTTAGTGAAATGGAAGGACTAATCACTAGTCAGAACCCTTATCAGAATGAGAGGAGAGATCTCTGGTAAGCTTATTATCATGCATTTCTGGTTTTATTTTTTTCTCTTTAGTGCTTTTACCTTCATAAAAAAATTGACTTGCATAAGTAGTGCTGTGTGGTATCTGTAACTGTGGGTAGTCACACTATTAACTGTCTCTGAAGAGAAAGTAAGCAGGTGTTCTTGGGGAGCTAGTGTCTGCTGGGAATAACACAGCGAAGGCAGCCTGGAAATACCCAGTCAGAAGGGAGTGAGATGCAGCTCTCCATCCAAGAAAGGCAATGGTTGGGAAGCTGGAAGCCTGAGAGTGGGTTCCGTTGCTGTACCAGTGAGAGAAAATACACGTGCAGTTTTTCTGAATTGTGACACATAGCTACCCAAGCTGGTGGTGAATTCATGAACTCTAGTGGCTACACACATGTATTCAATGGAGAGAGTTTTGAAGACATAGCTAGGCTGATGTTGCAGGAGTCTTGGTTGTGGTGTTTGGAGTTCTACATAATATAAGACCTTGCAGTTTTAAGAAATGCCTGCTTGCTTGGGCTGTCATTCAAATTGTGTAGCAGTTGTTTGGATGTGTGTGTATGTGTGCATACGTGCATGTTGCCTTCTTGCTTATTGATTTCTGCTCCCTGTTTGTTTCCTAGTTCCTGCTCCCTGAACTGTGTGTGTGTGTGTACAGAGTGTTAGGTGTATGCAGTTACTCAGGGTCTGCTGCTGCATACCTGCCATTTGGCTGTTATGTTTTGTTCCGATTGGTGCTGACTTAACTGGTTGATGGTTATTATATGTTTTGATTGACCACCTACCTGTGTGTCTCTCGGTTTGATTTCCTTGTATTTTGGAATTGCTGCTTTGGGGTACAGTATAGTATTAGAGTATAACATTATGGCAATGAGAGCTTCTATTCTGCAACCCATGCTGCCTGCACATCCTGCAGCTGTTGACTGGTGAGAGTTTATTCAGAATTTTCAGATCTATGTACAGATCCTTCAACTCTCTGATGCTGCTAGGTTATCCCTGGTGCAGAACTGCTTAGGCCATGATAGCATTCATAGTTATGATGGACCCCCCAGAGCCCAAGTCCTCCTTTGATGTGGCTGTGCTACACCTCCATGAGTATTTGGAGACTGGAGATTCTGTTCTGCTAAAGAGGAAAAGGTTTTTTGAATCTCGCCAGCAGCCCAACAAAATCATGCATGAGTTTGCATATCATTTGTGGCAGTTGGCCCAAGACTATGAATTTGGGGATGTTATAATTATCATGCTCAAGAAAATATTTATGATTGGTGCAGCCAATGACTGCCTGGGTGAGTGGTTACTGGCTGAAGATGTTAGAATTCTAACTTTTGATGCTCCGGTTGCTAAGAGTGAGGCATTTGAGAGGTCTTGGGCTGAAAGGGGTTCCATTCCTCTATGTCTACATTTAAACCGAGAGCTGCTCCTCTTGCTTCCTATTGCCCAGAGTGATACGACGTTACCTACTCCCACTTCTCAGTCTCGGCAGCAAAAGTTGTCAGCTCCTCACTGTTTTTGCTGTGGTAGTATGGGTCATTGGCCAGTTTCCCTGCCTGCCTGGCTAGAACTGCTATGTGCCGGGCTTGTGGGAAGGTATGACACGTGAAGTTAGTGTGCCATGGTACATTGGTTCACAATGATGGGAGGCCTGAAGTCATACAGTAAATGTGGAGCCACATGAGACCACCTTTAACAGGGACCCTAATGTCTCCTTTAGGCTGATCTTCTCATGTGGCAAGGCGCTGAAGCTGGTATCCCATGTCATAGAAATTAATGGTAAACTGATTAAGTGCATGGTGGATACGGATGCAGGATTTAATGTTCTTCCCTCTGTGTTAGTTCATAATCTGCACATTTGCCTGGCTACTGTGATTATAAAAGCTTGGAATTTGTATGTTTTGCATACAGTGGGTGAAGCTGTGTGTTCTGTGCTCTACAAAGGCACAGCCTTGACTTCAAAGTTTTATATTGTTATAGGCACAGCTGCAAATGCTGTTCCATTATTCTCCTATAAATGTGTACTTACAGCTTGGTATTATGCATGAATGTGCACAGGACACCTCGGGTGTGGCTGTATCAGCTAGAACAGAAGGGGATACCAAAGTATTATTAAGAGATACCATGATTAATTTAATGGTGATAGAGAGGCATACTTTTTGGAATTGGATTCAAATGCCAAGCCCTTTGCACTGTCTGCACATTGTGTACCATTTGCACTTGTAGACAAGACCTGAGTAGAACTGCGGCATATGAAAGATATTGGTGGGAGGTGGAAGGGCTTACAGATTAGAGCTTACCCTCAGTGATCATATACAAGAATGGCGACATTTGATTGCACAAATTTTAAGGTACATAATAAATATGTGAAACATGAGCAGTTTTAATTGCCAAACTTCAAAGAGGTGACATGCCCAGTAAGTGGATCCTAGATTTCCTGTGTGCTGGATTACTGATCCGGTTATTGGAAAATACCTGAGGCTGAAAGTTCACAGTTGTTACTGACTTTCTGCATGCCATTTGTGTACTGCTATCAACATCTCCCATTTGGTTTAGTTTCTGCTCGTGAGGTATTTCAGAGAGTGATTTTTCAGCTCCTTGATAATAGCTGGGTGTATGTTGCTATTTGCATTAAATACTTATCCTTCCTGAACATAATGCTGGTCTGGACCAGGTGCTAACCTGACTCCAACAAGCTGGCATAAAATTGAATGTGGCCAAGTGCAATTTTGCAAAAGATGCTGTAGAGTTTCTAGGGCATTCTCTGTCAGTCAGTGGTGTGAAACCGATAGCTGAAAGGCTACAAGCTGTTGCTTCCCTACCATTACCCATTGATCATAGCAGTTTACATTTGTTCTTTGGCCTACCTCAATAAATAGGTAGCCATGCTCTGCCCCATTTTAGTACCCCTGCCAAGTAACTGTGATATTTAACCCAGGGCCAGGAACAGTAGATTTGGACTAAAGAGAGGAAGCAGGGTTTTGAAACCCTACGTCAAGCTCTCTATCAGATACAGTCCCATGCTTATTTTGATACAGTGATTCAGACTGATGCCTGCAGTCAGGTCCTGGGGTGCAGTTCTGCTCCAGGAGAAGACACTGTTATATTTGCATCCCGTACTTTCACCCTAATGGAAGCAAAGTATTCCCAGATTGATCTAGAATCTTTGGTGACGGCTTTTGCTGTTGTGTGCTTTAAAGTCTACTTAGTGGGAAGACATTTTACATTAGAAACTGATCATTTTCTCTTTTGGGCTTCTATCATAAACAGGGCTGGCTCTAACTTTTTTGCTACCCCAAGAAAAAAAAAAAAAGGGCGCCGCCCCACCGAAACAAACAAAAAAATCCCTCCTAGCGCCGTCCCGCTGAAACAACAACAACAACAAAAAAACCCTGAGCGCCGCTCCGCCGAAACTAACCCCCCCGAGCACTGCCCCGCCAAAACAAAAAAAACAAACCCCGAGCACTGCCCCGCCGAAACAAAAACAAAAAACCAAACCCCCCCCCGAGCACCGCCCTGCCAAAACAACCCCTCCCTCCCCCAAGCGCTGCCGCACCAAAGTTAAAAAAAACAAAACCTCAGTGTCGCCCCGCCGCCCCAAGATTGGCTGCCCCTTAGAAGGAGCCGCCCCAAGCACGTGCTTGGTCGGTTGGTGCCTGGAGCCGGCCCTGATCATAAAGCCATTACCTGCTGAGTGTGAAGCTGAGGTGGTGGACTATTCAGTTGCAGCAGTATGATTTTAATTGGTGCATATCAAAGGAAGATATAATTTACTTGCAGATGCTCTCTCTCGAGAAAATCCTGCTGAGTTATCCCCCTTGTATGCAAAAAGGGCAAAGTATGCTGCTTTTGATTGAAAGATATGCCAGTTGACTAAAGGCAGACGGCTGATGCCACTCTTCAAGATGCTGAACTGCGGAAGGTGATATGTGCCATACAAGGGGTTTGGACTGACCCAGTCCTTAAAAGAACTTTGTCTATGTTCTATCAAATACATTTCCGAGCTCACAGTGAAGACATGCTATTCGAAATATCTTATGCAGAGGAGCCCAGGTGATCATCACAGCAGCATTGCAACAAACAGACCTGGATGTGGCTCACAAAGGGAGTTACAAAGATGAAGGAACTTCTACATAGTTATACTTGGTGGCCAGGGCTGCACTCAGACATTGAGCATCATGTGAAGGCATACTCAGCCTGCACAATGCATAAACTAGTGCTCCTCTGGCACCTTTGAAACCAGTAGTTGTAGAAAGGGGTGAAAGTAATTTAAGGGACTTACCGGTAGTCAGGGCCGGGGTCCTGAGCAGGTGTGTGTGGTGGTCTCTCGGGCGGAAGGGACGGGGCCTCAGGCGAAAGGAGCGAGGTCTTTAAATCCCCAGGCCCTTTAAATTGCTGCTGCTACCCTGGGGCTCCGGTGTCAATTTAAAGGGCCCAGGGCTCCAGCTTCAGTAGCGGTGGCAGGGAGATCCGGGCCCTTTAACTCACCACTGGAGCCCCATGGTAGCGGTAGCTCCGGCAGCGGCCAGGAGCCACGGGGCTCCAGCGTTGATTTAAAGGGTCCGGGGCTCCCGGCCACCGCTAGCCCAGAGCTCCGGCAGCAGGGCTCTGGTGAGACAGATTTCTGTTAACAATCTGCCTGGGCCTCAGTTGATCAGGCTGAGACTGCAGGACCGGTTTGGGAAGGAGATGACGAAACACACCAAGTGTCTAAGTTTTAAAGCTTTATTGATAAAATAATAAAATGACAGCAGTGCGTGCTGGAACTGCTTACACGTCACTCAGAGGAAGGAAAAAGCGTTAGTGCCCTAAGCCCTAACCTACTTTCATACTCACACCCTCACTACCGAGGCTGGCCAGGCCTGGGTATAATGTCAGACGAAGAGGAAGAAGGGGGAGGGTGGATGGGAGTTCTTGTCCTGTGCACAGGTCATCCAGGGGTCCACTGCAGGATCTCCAACTTGCTTCTGCTTTTGGGAGAGTTTTTAAGTCCTGGGGTCTCTTGAGGGCGTCCCCTTCAGAGACCTTTGTTCCCCGTGCTCAGCATTCCAGTCCAGACCGGCCTTCCATGGCTTCTTCAGCTTTCCCCAAAACAACCAGCTTCAGGACCATGAGACAGGCTGTTGATTTCCAATTTGCTGACCTTCGCTGTCTCGTTTTCGCAGCTCCTGCAGCTTCTCGTTCTGTGATTCTCCTTTTCTTACAGCAGGGCAGCAGGGTTGAAATCTCAGCCCACCTCTTTCTTGGCAGGTAGCAGAGAATCTGCGGCCTTGAACCGGCTGGAGTCAGCATCTTATCTTGGGTCTAGCAGGAGCGCGGAGTTAACCCGTGTAACTTTAGCACCCTCGTGGCCAAGATGGAGTCTGCTCTGCTGGCAGCTCTGGCCAAGAGAAAGCGCGCGCAGGAATGCAGCAGGAAAAGTCCCTTCCACCTGAGGGGCACCTGTTCCAAACCCCCCAGCGTGAACACACACACCCAGAGGAAAAGTACAATGGATATAAGAAAGGGAAATATTTATTTACAAAGGGATGAGAGAAGTGAAAACAACAAGGGGAGATATAGGGGGAGCAGTAAAACAGGGTTGCATCCAAACCAAGGCCCCACAGGCCCAGTGGTAGCACAGGCCGAAAGGGCAGACACTGAGCAATGTGTCTGCACACAGAGTTCAGGAGTCCTGAGCAAAGTTCCAGTCCAGGGGTGAGTCTTGGGTGCTCCTGGTCAATCTTCGGCACCAGTGAACTTTCCCCAACAAACCCCTCCAGTGTCCTCTTCTGCCGCTCTCTGCAAAGCCACACAGAGCGACCCCCTCCCCACTTAACTAGCTAACAGCCTCCCTCCTTGTTCTCAGTGCAGAGTCACAAGCCCCAGTCCTCACAGCCCCATGCAGCTCTGGGCAGCAGTGATACAGATCCTGGGTCCAGCTCCAGCCTGTCCTTCTCGGGCAATGCCGCCCTGGCACAGTGCTCCTCCTGGCTCCTGTCCTGGGCTGTCCCCGATCAGCCGCCCTGTCCTCGGGCTTCAGGCAGGTTCTCTCCCTTTCTCCTCTGCGGTCCTGCAGACTGCAGCCTTTCTTCTCTCTCCCCAGCTCCAGCTCCACCCCCTGGAGTTTCCCTCCTTTTTCTCACTGCTTCCCCTCCCCCGTTAGGAAAAAGATTTAAAGGGGCCATGCTCTCTAAACCCCAAAGGGGTTACACCCATTTTCTGCTTTCTCTCTCTCTGCTGTTTTTCTCTTCCCCACCTCGGCCTACTGAAACCTGCAAAGGAATCTTCCATTCCACACTCACACCTTTAATCCCTCCCATAATGCTTTGCTATGCTTGCAACAGCATTAGCTACACACAATACTGATCTACTTCCCCAGGGGACTTGAGGGAGGAGGCCATTGGGGTGTGACACTGGCGGTGATTTAAAGGGCCAGGGGCTCCAGCCACTGCTGGGAGCCCAGGGCCCTTTTAAATTTCCTGCCTGGGGAAGCTGCCCCCTGCCAGTACGGTTGGCTGTGTGCCCACTCTTGCCAGTATGCTGTACTGGACCGGACCAGCTTACTTTCACCTCTGGTTGTAGACAATGTCAGAGAAATGCAGTGCATATTACCGGCCCCTCAGCTGCACTGCATGGCTTCATACTGTTGTCTGTTATAAACTATTATTCACATTACCCTTTTGCATTCATAATTTCACACGGCAGCTCAAAAGAGCTCATTTTTGCCTAACCATTTTATTTGCAATGATTGGCCTACCAGAGAGCCTGGTTTTAGGTAATGGGACACCCTTTGTTTCAAGATGGTTTGTTTGTTTCTTTGAAGGCTTTCTGAGGCATCCAGGTATAGTGCATTATAGATCTGCTGTGTACCATCCCCAAGGAAAAGGGATAGTGGAAATATTGCATGGGACTCTGAAGAAGAGTATAGCTTACATACTGGAGGAACGTTAAGATACACCCTTCTCTATTGCACTGAGACATGCTTTATATGATATTCGGAGTGCACTTCATGAAAGTACTGGAGAAAACTCCTTTCTATTGGCTCTTCAGCAGACCTGGCTAGCTCAGTTGTTAGAGCATCAGGCTTTCAATCTGAGGGTCCAGGGTTCAAGTCCCTGGTCAGGTGTAAAAAGCATCATAATGGGGGGAGGGATAGCTCAGTGGTTTGAGCATTGGCCTGCTAAACCCAGGGTTGTGAGTTCAATCCTTGAGGGGGCCAGTTAGGGATCTGGGGCAAAAATTGGGGATTGGTCTTGCTTTGAGCGGGGGTTGGACTAGATGACCTCCTAAGGTCTCTTCCAACCCTGATATTCTATGATTCTATGACATGTGAGGACCAAGTTGTCTATGCTGATGGAAAAGGTCCATCCCACCCCTTTGTCATCCTCAGAGGTGACTGATGTGGCTAGGAAATATGTGAGTTTTAACAAGCATGTCCATGCAAAACTCCATGTGTTCTATCCTGGACAAGCAGTGTATGTTAGGCGAGGGTCTGGAAATGTTTTTGATACTTGTGGTGTGATCTTGCAGTCTGAAGGAAATGGAGCATGACTAGTGCATTTATCATATGGAGAATGTGGTGTTAGCCAGCAAGATATAGTGCTTACTGCAAGGGGAACAGGACACAATTTATGCATATGATGATGTCATGTGGCCAATTGGGGAAGTTGGCCATAGCAACAGCATCTACCTCCTGTGCTGAGTCAGAGGTACAACCTACAGCCCTGGGATCATTTGGTGCCTCCAGCAAGGTACTGCTGAACTTTTTGGGGAAAAGATAAATAAATTTTGATGTCTAATGTGTGTGTTGCCTTCCTGCTTCCTGTTCGTATTTGTTTCTTGGTTTCTGCTCCCTGAGCTGTCTGTGTGTGTGTGTGTGTGTATGTGTGTGTGTGTGTGTGTGTGCACACGTGCGCGCATACCTGCCATTTGGCCTTATGTTTTGTTCAGACTGTCACTGACTTAACTAGTTCATAGTTACCACAGGTTTTGACTGATCGCCTACCTGTGGTGTCTTGCTTTGATTTCCTTGTTTTTTGGGTGCATCATAGCATAACAATGGAAGATCAAGCCAGAGTGTATGCATTCAGAGGAAAGCAGATGTACATTTTTTACAGCATCAGCAAATATTTAGTAAATGTTTGTTTTAGTAGTTGCTATATGAGGTACTGTATGTTTATAAAATAGAAATTAAATCTTTACTCCTTGGCACCACCAGATATAATCTGGAAAGACAAAAGCAGAAGAGATGTACAAAATAGTCAGGGGAAAATTTAAGGACAGGAAAAACTTTAACACAAAGAGCTTTATGTCCCTTACTGGGCTGCACCACCCTGGGGAGAGCAAGAGGTGGAATTGTGATTCCAGGGAAATGCAATCCTCTCTGAATTCCAAAGCGTGGAGGAGGAGTGTGCATGCTGTGTATGGGTTGGTATTGGGGGGAGGGGTGAGGGGAAGGGTGTTGATCCTAATACCCTACTGGAAGATGTGTATCCCTGACAGAGGTGAAAGTGACTTAAAGGACTTACCGGTACTCCGGAGTCCTGAGGAGGGGGAGAGGCCTCAACCAGAAGAGGCGGGGCCTTTAAATCCCTGGGCCCTTTAAATCAGGATTTAAAGGGCCCAGGGCTAGGGCTGTGGTAGCAGCAGCTGGGAGCCCCGGCCCTTTAAATCACTCCCATAGTTCCCAGCTGCAGAGGTGGTTGGGAGCTCTGGGGTTCAGGGGTGATTTAAAGGGGGTAGTTTAAAGGGCCCAGGACTCTAGCTGCTGCTACTGCAGCGGAGCCCCGGGCACTTTAAATTGCTGATGGAGCCCAGGGGGTCTAGGCTACCACCACGACCCCCGGGGCTCCAGCAGCAGGGTTCGGGCAGTGATTTCAAGGGCCCGGGGCTCCGGCTGCTGGTACCCTCAGGGACCCTTTAAATCACCGCCCGAGCCCTGCCGCCGCTACCCCATGGCTCCAGCAGCAGGGCTCTGGCCGCTGCTGGGAGCCCCGGTCCCTTTAAATTGCTGCCTGGGGAAGCTGGGGCATACCGGCTTACTTTCACCTCTGATCCATGAGGACAAACTGAGGAAGAAGTCTGTGCACTTCTCCAAAGGGAGGGACCTCCCCTAAAGTGGGCCCACTTATGAAATATGTAAGGTGGGGGAAGACAATTTGTACACTGCTTCATCTTGCGTACCCATGAGTACGCAAAGAAGTAGTTCGGGACTATTTAGAAAAGCTGGACGAGCACAAGTCCATGGGGCCGGATGCACTGCATCTGAGGGTGCTAAAGGAGTTGGCCGATGTGATTGCAGAGCCATTGGCCATTATCTTTGAAAAATCATGGCAATCAGGGGAGGTCCCGGATGACTGGAAAAAAGCTAATGTAGTGCCCATCTTTTAAAAAAGGGAAGGATGAAGATCCGGGGAACTACAGGCCAGTCAGTCTCACTTCAGTCCCTGGAAAAATCATGGAACAGGTCCTCAAGGAATCAATTCTGAACCACTTAAAGGGGAGGGGAGTGATCAGGAACAGTCAGCGTGGATTCACCAAGGGCAAGTCATGCCTGACTACCCTAATTGCCTTCTATGATGAGATAACTGGCTCTGTGGATGAGGGGAAAGCAGTGGATGTGTTATTTCTTGACTTTAGCAAAGCTTTTGATACAGTCTCCCACAGTGTTCTTGCCAGCAAGTTAAAGTAGTATGGGCTGGATGAATGGACTGTAAGGTGGATAGAAAACTGGCTATATGGTCGGGCTCAACGGGTAGTGATCAATGGCTCCATGTCTAGTTGGCAGCCGGTATCAAGTGGAGTGCCCCAAGGGTCGGTGCTGGGGCCAGTTTTGTTCAATATCTTCATTAACGATCTGGAGGATGGTTTGGACTTCACTCTTAGCAAGTTTGCAGATGACACTAAACTGGGAGGAGTGGTTGATACGCTGAAGGGTAGGGATAGGATACAGAGGGACCTAGACAAATTAGAGGATTGGGCCAAGAGAAATATGATGAGGTTCAACAAGGACAAGTGCAGAGTCCTGCACTTAGGACGGAAGAATCCCATGCACTGCTACAGCCTAGGGACCGAATGGCTGGGCAGCAGTTCTGCAGAAAAGGACCTAGGGGTTACAGTGGACGAAAAGCTGAATATGAGTCAACAGTGTGCTCTTGTTGCCAAGAAGGCTAATGGAATTTTGGGTTGTATAAGTAGGGGCATTTCCAGCAGATCGAGGGACGTGATCATTCCCCTCTATTCGGCACTGGTGAGGCCTCATTTGGAGTACTGTGTCCAGTTTTGGGCCCCACACTACAAGAAGGATGTGGATAAATTGGAAAGAGTCCAGCGGAGGGCAACAAAAATGATATGGGGGCTGGAGCACATGACTTATGAGGAGAGGCTGAGGGAACTGGGATTGTTTAGCCTGCAGAAGAGAAGAATGAGGGGGGATTTGATAGCTGCTTTCAACTACCTGAAAGGGGGTTCCAAAGAGGATGGATCTAGACTGTTCTCAGTGGTAGAAGATGACAGAACACAGAGTAATGGTCTCAAGTTGCAGAGGGGGAGGTTTAGGTTGGATATTAGGAAAAACTTTTTCACTAGTAGGGTGATGAAGAACTGGAATGGGTTACCTAGGCAGGTGGTGGAATCTCCTTCCTTAGAGGTTTTTACGGTCAGGCTTGACAAAGCCCTGGCTGGGATGATTTAGTTGGGGTTGGTCCTGCTTTGATCAGGGGGTTGGACTAGATGACCTCCTGAGGTCCCTTCCAACCTGTGATTCTCTGATTCTATGAAAGCTAAATGAATGCTTTAAAGATACATATTCTTATCTTACACACTCCAGAAACTGCTAGATAGGCCGCTGAGTTGCTGCTAATCTGAGTTTTATTTTTGTCACTGACGGTGGCAGCCAGTGATATTAAAAATGAAAACAAACGAGCAAACTACCCATGCCATTATCATGCTAATGAACATTTTATCCATTATTTAAGAATCTCTTCCCCATGTTTTAGTAAATTTGCTTTATTGTTTTAAATATCAAACTTTGGCTCTCTGTACAAAGGTAGTTTTTCAATGGCTGAAACGAAGAGAGGACTTTGTGTAAATGTGTGCTTGTTTGGACTGAATGCTGTTTGTGGCATAAAGATCTTCTCTTATTAGTGATCACTTAAATAAGAACATATTCACAATTGGAGCCCATCATAAACAATAGCAACTGAAATGCTAACTAGATGGTTATATGTAGCAATTTGAAAAGATTGAAGAAAGACATATAAGTATGCGGAGGTGGCTTGGGATTATTATTTGACAGTCTGACATTTTAGCATTAAAATACTGGGGAATGAGAACCACTGGTTAAATTTTAGCATTATAATAAATATTTTTCAAATTCTGTGTAGAATAAAGGATCGGTACTGTGTGAGCACGTGTGAACATGCCTGTGTATATATAAAATGTTTTCAAAACCATTCAACTCATTTGATATTTTTCACTATTCTAGCATGACCCCATTATTTAATTACTGTCAATAGCTTCTTGTTTCTCTGTATATTCAGTTTAAAGCTTCATTCTTGGTATTTATTCAGTACATGTGTAACCTTTTATTTAAAGTGATTTTAGTGATATATTACACCACTCTGGGTTCGGCTCTGATTGCTACAATTTCAGGTTCAACAGAGTGAAAGTCACCTCTGCTACTGGTTTCAGATTTAGAGCCCCTAGGAACACATGAAGACCAAAGATAGTGATAACACATGCATTCACAAGTACAAAGTCTAGTCTGTTTTACAAGTTTTATTAAAGTTACAATTAAGGTTATGATTACCTGTGTAAACAGAAATCATATGAAAACCTATGCACAAGTTACAAATATAGTCATACTCACATCCTTACCAATATTCTTAGGGTCTGATGGATACCTTGCCAACCGATCATCAGTAAAGGGATGGTTCCTGCTGGAGTTTTCCTGTAGGTCACCCATAGGGTTGCCAACTCTGACTGAAGCCATTCCAGGAGATTTTTTTTCCCAACATGACATAATATAATTTTCTTAAAATAGCCTATTAAAATCTCCTGGATTGCTTTCAGTAGTCACTGGGAGATCGATGCAGATTCCTGGAGCCTCCAGGCCAAACCTGGAGGGTTGGCAACCCTAGTAACCCATTTTACCCAATCCAGGAGTCCTCTTTTATCGTGTGATTCTGACTGCACCTAATACTCTGCACATGTGCATGTCAACCCTCTTTTTGTTCATCTGCATTGCACCCCCCAATATTAGGGTGCCCCATTTTTCATAGGTCATTTGTAGTTCCTTTTATTCTTATTAGCATCTATGCAGAACATGTACCCTGCGGTCAGGACACGTTAGAAAAAGACGTTACAACAAGGTAGCTCATGATTTGGAATGGCACATTGTGATCACTTTTTTGTAATACTACCTATCGGCAGATCTTGCTCATGATCTGGGGGATTAGGTTATTCTTTGGTCACTTACTTATGTCAAGCATTTCTTAAGCCTATGGCCTTGCATTTCAGCCCTGCTTTACTTAGATATCTAATACAAACATCTCACTTCTAAATACTTATTGGTCTTATACTTCTTTAATCCTACAATTTAAATCTATTTAACATACAACAATAGAATATTAGTTAATCATAACAACACAATAAATGAATGATAAAGTGAACTGTTTAGTTACACTTGTATGTAAAAAGTTTCATCATTCTGGTTTCAAGACACCCTTTCCATAATTTTAAAAATGAGATCAAATTTTCCTCAAACAAGGCCATATGTTCTTTGGCCCTCCTTCCGGAACCATAGAATCATAGAAGATTAGGGTTGGAAGAGACCTCGGGAACTCATCTAGTCCAACTCATTGCTCAAAGCAGGACCAACCCCAACTAAACCATCCCAGCCAGGGCTTTGTCAAGCCAGGCCTTAAAAGCCTCTAAGGATGGAGATTACATCACCTCCCTAAGTAACTCATTACAGTGCTTCACCACCCTCCTAGTGAAATCATTTTTCCTAATATCCAAGCTAGACCTCCCCCCCTGCAACATGAGACCATTGCTCCTTGTTCTGTCATGTGCAACCACTAAGACCAGCCTAGCTCCATCCTCTTTGGAACCCCCCTTCAGGTAGTTGAAGGCTCCCTGCTCACTCTTCTCTTCTGCAGAATAAATAAGCCCAATTCCCTCAACCTCTCCTCGTAAGTCATGTGCCCCAGCTCCCTAATCATTTCCATTGCCCTCCGCTGGACTCTCTCCAATTTGTCCACATCCTTTCTGTAGTGGGGGCCCCAAAACTGGACACAATACTCCAGATGTGGCCACACCAGTGCCAAATAGAGGGGAATAATTGCTTCCCTCAATCTGCTGGCAGTGCTCCTACTAATGCGCCCAATATGCTATTAGCCTTCTTAGCAAAAAGGGCACACTGTTGACTCATATCCAGCTTCTCATCCACTGTAATCCCCAGGTCCTTTTCTGCAGAACTGCTGCGTAGCCAGTCAGTCCCCAGCCTGTAGCAGTGCATGGGATTCTGCCGTCCGAAGTGCAGGACTCTGCACTTTTCCTTGTTGAACCTCATCAGATTTCTTTTGGCCCAATCCTCCAATTTGTCTAGGTCACTCTGGACCCTATCCCTACCCTCCAGTTTATCTACCTCTCACCACAGCTTAGTGTCATCTGCAAACTTGCTGAGGGTGCAATCCATCACATCATCCAGATCATTACTGAAGACGATGAATAAAACCAGCCCCAGGACCGACCCCTCGAGCAATCTGCTTGATACCAGCTGCCAACCAGACATCAAGCCGTTGATCGCTACCTGTTGAGCCTGATGATCTGTCTAGCTTTCTCTCCACTTTATAGTCCATTCATACAATCCATACTTCTTTAACTTGCTGGAAAGAATACTGTGGGACACCGTACAAAAGGGTTGCTAAAGTCAAGATATTTCATGTCCACCGCTTTCCCCATATCCACAGAGCCAGTTATCTCATCATAGAAGGCAATCAGGTTGGTCAGGCTTGACTTGCCCTTGGTGGATCCACGTCGACTGTTCCTGATCACCTTCCTCTCCTCCAAGTGCTTCAAAATGGATTCCTTGAGGACCTGCTCCATGATTTTTCTAGGGACTGAGATGAGGCTGACCGTTCTGTAGTTCCCCGGATTCTCCTTCTTCCCTTTTTTAAAGATGGGCACTATATTTGCCTTTTTCCAATCATCTGGTACCTTCCCTGATTGCCATGATTTTTCAAAGATAATGGCCAATGGCTCTGCAATAACATCAGCCAACTTCCTCAGCACCCTCGGATGCAATGCATCCAGCCCCATGGACTTGTGCATGTCAGCTTTTCTATATAGTCCTTAATCTGTTCCTTCACCACTGAGGTCTGCTCACCTTCTCCCCATACTGTGCTGCCCAGTGCAGCCATCTGGGAGTTGACCTGGTCTGTGAAGATCGAGGCAAAAAAAGCACTGAATTCTTCAGCTTTTTCCACATCATCTGTCACTAGGTTGTCTTCCCCATTCACTATGGGTCCCCGACTTTTCCTGACCTTCTTGTTGCTAACATACCTGTAGAAACCCTTCTTGTTACCCTTCACATCTCTTGCTAACTGCAACTCCAATTGTGCTTTCGCCTTCCTGATAACACCCCTGCATTCTCAAGCAATATTTGTATACTCCTCTCTAGTCATTTGTTCAAGTTCTACTTCATTTAAGCTTCTTTTTTGTGTTTAAGCTTACCGAAGGTTTCTCTGTTAAGCCAAGCAGGTCGTCTGACATATTTGCTATTCTTTCTGCACATTGGGATGGTTTGTTACTGCACCCTCAATAAGGCTTCTTTTAAAAAACAGCCAGCTCTCCTGGACTCCTTTCCCCCTTGTATTAGCCTCCCAGGGGATCCTGCCCATCAGTTCCCTGAGGGAGTCTGCTTTTCTGAAGTCCAGGGACCATATTCTGCTGCTCCCCTTTCTTCCTTTTGTCAGGATCCTGAACTTGACCATCTCATGGTCACTGCTGTACAGTTTGCCATTCACTTCTACTTCCCCTACCAATTCTTCCCTGTTTGTGAGCAGCAGGTCAAGAGGAGCATGGCCCCTAGTTGTTTCCTCCAGCACTTGCACCAGGAAGTTGTCCCCAACACTCTCCAAAAACACTCTCCATAAACCAAACCAATTTCTTTAAACAGACTAGAGTTGGTGATTTTTTTATCCAGGGAAGCTATCATCAATGGGTTTCATTGCTTATAGTCAGTAAAAAGCCTGGGGATGTATTTCATATCACGCTCTAACAGTAAGTAGGTGCAGCTGACAAATTTGGGAACAAATTTTAAAGCTGAGTCCCGGTACTGAAAACCAACTGAAGGTGTCGTGTAAATTCAGCCTTGACAACTTGATACCAAATGTAGGTATCAAGGCAGTTCATAGAAGGACATTTGGCCTCTGAGATAAATGGTCCTTTTATTGGTAATCTGCAGAATAAATTGGCAGCCAGTGCAAAGAAATATGCACAACATGCTGTAATATATCTTCTCTACACATAAGGCAGGTGGTTGCATTTTGCATTAGGTGAAGCTTTTAAGTGGCCTTCAAGGTCCAGTGTAGAGCTTGCTGGTCAAGTTTGAGATGAGAAGCTTGGATGATGTTAGGGTCAGGGATAGGGTCAAACCTGGGTAATATTAGGTTTGGATTCTCGTTGTGTGTCCATCACAGGTTGGCTGGCCCTTTAAGGGGAATCAGCTCAGCCTTCCCTGTGATCTGGCAGTTACCACCCCACGCCCAGCTGATCCTGATCTGAATTCTGTTACAATCAGTGATCCTGTGAAAAGGTTAGGGAGACCCACAGACAGAGGGAAGTGAAAGCAGTGATGGAGAGAGGAGCAAGGCCAGTTGAAGTCAGGCTGGAGAGAACACCCAAGAGAAGGTAAGGGTCCTGTGGGAGGCCCAGATCTAGGGCCTGTAAAAAGCAGGGTGATTCCTGGGAGAAGCTGACAGAGTCCTTGGAGAAGGGCAGCAGGGGGAAACCTGCTAAAAAGAAGGGCCTCCAGGGAAAATGCCTTAGGAGGCAGTGCTCAGCCAGAGGAGCAAAGAAGGAACTGTGGAGTGCCCAGGAACAGCATGAGGAGCAGGGAATTTCAGTGTAGCCTGAGAGGGCTAGAAGGATCTTATGTTTGGATGTTTGTGTGGATTCCTTAGTTGGATTTTGGTTGCTCTGGAAAGAGGTGACCTGGCTGGAGGATTAGACCATAGAAGACATCACCAAAGACTGGCCAAAGAAATGGTCGACAGGGGCCACTGGCTATGAAGACCCTTTTGATCCCACGCTCTGACATGGATGGATGTTACAGTAGTGATTGAAAACACTCACATTCTCCAAACTGGAAATACCATTAAGAGGTTTGCCTACCATACTGAATCACTTCAAAGGAAGGACAGTGGTTTGATGCTGAAAGTCTTGGGTTCAATCGTGACTGACTGTTGTGCCTCTAGCTATGTTTGTGGTTACAGTTGTGGGCAGTGCATGAACCCCCATATTTGGGGAGGCTAGCTCCGCCCCTTGTGTCTGAGGCCCCGCCTCTATCCCCTTCTACCTGAGGCCCCATCCCCTCTTTGAACCTCCCCCATTCTCAGCTGCTGGGGCCAGAGGAACCCCAAGCCCCTCACAGTGGTTGGAGGAGCCCTGGCCGGCCCTCCCGAGCTGCCCTGAGCCCTGCCCAAGCCCCAAGCGCTGGCTGACCCGCCCAAGCCACCCCGAGCGCTGATCCACCCGCCCAAGCTGCCCTGAGCCACAGCCACCCAGAGGAGCTCTGAGCCCCGCCACGGCCCAGCCCCGGGGCTGTGGCAGGAAACATTAGCACAAATTTCGGGAGGCTTAGCCTCCCGCAGCCTGCAATATGTGCTGCCCATGGTTACAGTGGTTTGTTGATTAGCATTGCAGTAGTGCTTAGGAGCCCCAGTAACACACCAGGGTCCCATTGTGCTAGGTACTGTACTAAGGCATAACCAAAAGACAGTCCCAGCCCCAAATAGTTTACAGTCTTAGACAGAAGGTGAATATAGACAAACTGATGGGAACACCAGGACACAGTGAGACAATATTGATCAATGTGATAGGCAAAGGTCTGCCTTTCTTTCATCTAAAGCATTATCTGGATGGAAAGAACGTGGCTTTTGCTCACAGTATATGGAAGATATAGTACATAGGTCAATAAATTTGGGGTAAATTGCAGAATTTGACATTCATCTCTTTAAACAGTTCCCCTACTATTTGCTATGTAACAGAGCAATTTGATGTGCATTAGATGCATTTATATTTACCCTTAAAAGCAGTTATAACTGCTCTGCAGCTGTAATCATTAAAAATGTTCTGGAAATAGTATTTGGTTCACTCTATGCGCAGCTCAGATTGTTAAATATCATAAAGTTGCTTTTCCAGCCACTAAACAGTTCTAAACATGAACTATATCTTACAGCTAACTGGCTTTTCTAGTCAGTTAATTTTTTTTTGTTAAAGTTCAAAGTACCGATTAGCTGAAACTAAGCCGCACCTGGGCCAGATCTTCAGCTGTCTTACGTCTATGTAGGCTCATTCACTTCGATGCTTCTACACTTATTTAGAACAGCTGAGGATCTGGCCCTTCAGTTGTCTTCCTCAGTCTTTTTCCTTAATCTACTTAAAATTTTGTTTAAAAAATGAAGTTCAATGTATAATTGCCATGAGGCCACTCATTTATTTTTCTTTGCAAAGGTAAATAATTGATTAGGCTTTCTTACAATCACCTTAAAGAAACAAATACCTTGGAAGCAAAACTAGAGCTAGATATTTCCTGGCCTATAGTTAACAAGCAAATATTAATTATCTGTGAATATAAATTATTATTTGAAATTGCGAAAGGGGAATATAAATGATCTTCTAGCTTCCAAATTAGTGTTTAATGGAGAAAATTATTCGCCTGGTGTGATATTGCACCGGACATGTAAAAATAATAATTGTGTCTTCCTTAACTCCTCGAGCACTGCACTTGAGTGAATGTGGTGATGGAAACATACAGTGGCAATTGATTCTCCGTCAAATACCCCCTACGGCAGCTTGTAATAAAAGGGCTGTTTAGGGGGCTCAATTTACATAACCCTTTTTAGCTGCATTTGCCCATATCACAAAGTCACTGTACAGTGTGGCTCAGCAAAATTAGATCAGCTGTCTCTGCTGCACAAAGGTTCAGCATCAGAAAAACAACTAAATTGCTGCTTTACATTAAGATGCAGGGACACAATCTTTATGAAGAAGTTTCCCACATTCCCTGCCTACACTCTGTCTTGCTGCAGCTACTGTACTGTCAGTCACTTGCTTTGATGGACACCGAAAGTCACCCCATCTCCTCCATATTTCAATCAAAATGACTAAAAAGTCTAGCCATACAAAGCAGTGTTTGAATGTGAACCTCCATTACTGGGCTGAACACAGTCATATTAAACTGGCAAGAGAATTTTCCAAGCACATGGCCAGATAAATAGAGGTGTGTCTGAGCTGTGTTTAAGTAGTGTTCAGAGATGTGACTTTGGTGTGTGCCCACCTTTATTATTAGACAAAAAACCCACAACAGCAGGAACAAAGATACAGCAGTAGTGGCAAATAATCTAGTAAAATCTGCTGCATCTCAAAAGGATTATAAAATCTCCTGTGATTGACACTGTCTGCCATCCCACACTTATGAAAACAATAGCATTGATCTTTAACACACCATATGTTTGATCATTTGCTCTATTTTGTGTGGGAGCTGGGGTGGGAATAGTATAACCTTAACTTTAGCTGTCTGATTATTAAAATGCGTCAATTATAACTGTAACAAGACGAGGCAGAATGGTTGAGTGGTCTACGTGCACAATTTGAGAACTCAGAAGTTCCTGTGGCCCACATTCTAGCTTTGACGTGGATTTAGTGTGTCTTTGAGTAATCTGCCTACTACTCCTTTTCTCCATTTGTAAAGTGGAAATAACACTCATCCTTCAGATGTCACTGGGAGGATCACCTAAACCAGGTGGCAGCCATCTTGAGAATCCTCCGGGACGCCTGGCTCACCGCGAACCCAAACATAATGTTGAATTGGGTGGAAGGAAACAACCTATCTGGGTTACACCCTGGGATGAGGCAAGCTGTGCCCACTTATGGGGAAAGTTCAGGCAATCCAGAACAACCCTCCTCTCACTAAAAAGCAAGTCCAACAATTCCTAGGACTCATGGGCTACTACAGAAGAAGCCCAGGGAAACCAGGCATCAGTCTGGTTGAGAGTTGGCCTGGTACATGGTCGATGTGTTGCAGGCGGATCCCTGCTGACCCAGTGGTGGACCACTCTGCCACTGCTAGGTCCCTGGACTGGGTCGCAGTGGAGTTGGGCAGGCCCTCGTCTTCCCTGCCACTGCACCTCTGGGGTGGCAGTACTCCCCCTCCTTAGGCTAGGAGGCCTGCACTGCTCTGGCATCCCTACCTGAGCCCCAGAGACTATGCTTGGCGCTCACCCCTGCCTGAGCTGGTGCTACAGCTCTGCCTGACTGCAAGCCAGGGCCTTGACTGTTTGCTGCCCCGCCTTGTTTAATGGCCAGGCAAATAAACTACTACTGCTCTGCCTGGTTGTAGGCCAGAGCCCAGACTGTTTACAGGCCTGCCCCGCTTGAAGTCTGGGGCCCACTGATAACCGCTAATCCCCCCCCCCCTTCTTTTTTTCTTTGTATGGAGAAGACTCTAGCAGACCAAAGTGCAAGGAGGCATGGCCTCCCGCAGACGCAGAGGGCCGGCGGCACCAGCGTGCAGTATCTATATAGCACAATATAACTACTGAGTAGCATAAAGCAAAATCTGTGGTCCTATAGGAACTTCCTGGTTGTCACTGCATTGTACACCATGGAAGTCTGATCTAAACAGCATGAGGAGGAACTGGAAGTCAGTCGTATTGCTCGAGAACACAGATCCCTATTGCCTGACTTAAGGGGACAATTGTTTGCCTTTTAGCAGTATAGGCCTTATGACAAAGTTGAGCAACTCTCATTCCATAAAAGACTGAGGTATATACACACACACACACACACCAACCAGCGATTTAATAGTGTATTCTTATTCATTGTCCTTTCTACACAGTACTAATTAGTTTGAAGGAAAGAGAATCCTTAAAAGGACTCAGCAAACTTAAAAAACACACACTTCTATTGAAAATAATTTAACCTACTTTTGTTACTAGTAATACCTAAGAGGAAGATGGTTAAAAATCATTAGCGGAGAAAGGTTCTATTTTTGTTTACTGTGTTCCTTTCTGACTAGTCAGTTTCACTGTTCATCTATGTTGTCAGTCAGTTTCTTCTATTGTTTGTGTAGGTATTTCACATAGAAACAAAAGCATGATAAAACAATTTTAAATAAAATAGAAAAATATAATAGTAAAATATCAGCATTTGACAGGAGGAATCTGCAGTAGTACCTGAAAGTATTTTAAACTCATTTTTCTGAAATTGACTAAATTTTGGTTGAGTATCTCTTTAAAAGCATTGGAAAGTTTGAAAAACTGAATATGCAATTAGAACGGACTGCAATTAGAATAATAAAAAGGGTTTAGTATTGCCAGGGTTTCAATTACTACAACATCCTTATTAATCTAAAATGTTGGAGAAAAGATGCAGTTTCTCATCAAAAATGTCCGATATAAAGATGCTCTCTGTTGAGAAATTGGTACCAAGTTCTAAATGCTTTGGGAGTATTAGTTGCAAATATTGCGGAACTCAGTTAGTAAGAGGATCAAAAATGGGAAAAATCAACGTGTCTCATTTAAGAGAGAACAATGGAACAGTACAGACTTCGAGGCCTTTAGCATCTGGCCTTTAGCTGCACACATTTTAAAAGCTGGAGTTTTATTTTTAAACATATGTACAAATTAGGGCTGGGAGAAAGGCAGATTGACGTACTAGATATCTGTATTTGGAGCCTGCTAGTTAGAATGTTAACAGTTGCCTTGTGGTGTTAAATAGAATGACTTGTCTGCCTTGCTGCTTTTCTTCATAAGATACATCCAGTGGTGAGCTGGAGCCAGTTTGCACCAGTTCGCGCGAACCGGTTGTTAAATTTTGAAGCAGTTTTAGAACCGGTTGTTAAAAATTGTTACAGCTCCCTGAGCTCCGGGCCAGGGAGGCTCCCCCGGCCCCTCCCCCACATCCCCCCTGTCGCGCCGCTGGCGCCAGCGCTCTGGAACGCTCCTGGGTAGCTCTGCAGCTCCTGCCGCTTTGAGCGGCATGGTAAGGGGGTGGGGCTGCGAGCTCCAGCGGGCTGCGCGGCATCCATACACGCTGCCCTGAGCAGCATGGTAAGGGGGCCGGGCTGGGGCTGGGAGGAAGGGTTGGATAAGGGGCAGGGAGCGGTTGGAGGGGGCGGAGGTTCTAGGGGAGTGGTCAGGGGACGGGGAATGGGGGGGGTGTTGGATAGGCGTGGGAGTTCCGAGAGTATGTCGGGGTGGTGGTGAATGGGGTCGGGGCAGTCAGGGGACAGGGAACAGGGCGAGTTGGATAGGGGTGGGGTCCTGGGTGGCAGTTAGGGTGGGGGGTCTCGGGAGGGGATGGTCAGGGAACAAGGAGCGGGGGCGTTGATGGGTTGTGGATTCTGAGGGGGGCAGTTGGGGTCAGGAAGTGGGTGGGGGTCGGATAGGGGGCGGGGACAGGCTGTTTTGGGAGGCACAGCCTTCCCTACCCGGCCCCGATACAATTTTGCAACCCCGATGTGGCCCTCGGACCAAAAAGATTGCCCACCCCTGGTCTAGTTTATTATTTTATTAACAGGAGTCGCACTTGCCTCATTCGTCATGTTGATATGCGCATTCTAAAATATTATTATCGTTTGTTTACTCATACATCTCTTCTTTATATTTTCTTCTTTTCAAATGTATTTTAAATTCGTTTAATAAAGCAATACTTTGTTTCTATTGTAATAAACATGTACAAATGTTTTTTATTTTTTTTTATTGTTAAGTATGATTCCCAATGACTCAATGCATTGCCACTTCTTATGGAGAAAGGTACAAAAAATACATACTGTGGCACATCCCTTAAATCAGAACGTTTTATAGGGAACCGGTAGTTAAGATTTTGGCAGCTCATCACTGGATACATCCTTTCATAACCTACAAAGTAATGAATGCCAGTGACAGTGGGACTGCTTCTTCCCATCACTGCCGTGCGATGACAATTGCGTTGCTGTGAATTTAGCAAGGATATGCTTGCTGAGCAAGGTATATCTCCAGCAGTGTGTCACAGCTCAGGGGCACTAAAATGCTCCTTCATCCATCCCTTTTCCCTTAGCTCGTACCTGGAGAGAAAACGACCAGGAAAGACCGACCCCCACCTGTATGATGAAGTTAGAAAGCAGGTGGATTTTTGGTAGCAACCCTCACCCGTATGAACAAGGGTGAAGGGATTTGTGGTGTTAGCCTCAGAGAATATGGGATTAACTCACTTGGTGCTATGCTTAGCTACTATACTGCAGAAAATGTCAGCTTCAGGTTTTATTAATTCTCTGCATAAACCATTGGTTTGTTTTTGATTTTTTTAAAATATCTATTTCCTGATCAGAGACAAGATAATTCATATCAGCTCATAAGGTAGGATCCAGTTTTCAGTTCCACTGTTTATCTTGAAAATTGCAGTGGGGTTAGGTCCCTTAGAAAGCTCTTTAAACCTTGGTTATCTTGGGTAGCTGGTTAAAGGATATTGGTACACTGGTTTCCTGAAAAAGGAAAATGATTAGAGGTTCAGGAGGCGTGACACATAAGGAAAGCCAAAGGAGACTGAGCACTATTGAAATTGATAAGAGGTGGGTCTTGTATAGTAATATGTTTTTTACAAATACTGAAGAGGTTACTGAACAACATAGAGAGTAGATGCCTTAACAACCAGGGAAAACAAGCATTGGAAAGATTTGATAAGGCATATACGAAACATGATCAGTGAGGAGGTGCATTTGTTGGCTAGGTAAAATACTTATGAGACCAGAGCAGATGGAAATCTTGCACCATAAAGGACAGTTGAAGTATATAATTCAAGATGTGTCTTCCTGTCCACCAAAGACAACTCTGACATAGGATTTCATTAGAGCATTACCTAATTGAAGGCCAGATTGTGCAACCCTTATTAATACTGAGTTATACTTAGCTCTTATTTTAGTCACATTGGTTTCAGTGAGATTACTCATGGAGTAAGGGTCTGTTTCATATGAGTAAAGGAAAGAGAATCTGCCCATGATTATTTCTGCTGCAGCTTCATCTAAAAAAGATACCACTATAAGGCATTCAGAATGAATTGAATTGAATCTGTTGCTGTAGGAAAGAGAGCTATTTGATGGTGACTGTTGTTATCTCTCCCTTTCTCTCTTCCCCTTTCTCCCTCCCCCAGATGAGATTACTGGGTATTATTTTTAATTTTAACTCCTCACCCGTTTTGGAGATTTCCTTCTGTTACATTGCACCTGTGAAAAGATGGCTAAATCTCTCCAGCCTGTCAAGGCAAAAATGAAACAAATGGTTGTTCATTTCAAAGCAGCTGTTAATGGTAATGTCTGATTGAAAGTTGTGCTTTAGATGTACATGTAAGTGCTAGCTAAAGGAGCACTGCAGCAGAATACAAATATCCATTATTAGTTCCTCTGTCTGTCTGCTGTTGGCTTGTACACCACAGTGTTAACCACTGCATTCTTATAGGGTATTTGCTGTAGACTGTATCTTAGCCCCTTGATTCTGAACATTCCTGGAGTAGGATACTGATATGATTTTTGTTGTTGTTGTTCTGTTCGACTTTTGGAAAACTCTGGTGGTTCTGCCCTCAGATATTTAAAATTGTTTCGTCCAAAGAAAGACAGTAGTCTTGGTGGTTTTACTCTTATTTTGGTGTAAAGTTTTGAATGAAGTGTAAATTTTCTTGTTACCATAATGAACCTTGGCAAATGATCCTAAAAGATCAGGTAGAATTTCCTCATAGCCTACAGTGGCTGCTGTAATCAGGCTGTTTCCAGGCAACTGGATCCTGTAGTTACTTGTTTCTCAATTTGTGTATAGCTGTAGACTCGTCCAGCTGAAGAATGTGGAACATTATGAAAAATCAAATATGGAGAAGGCAAATTTCTGCTTGCTTTTTGCCATGTATTTGATTATTTTTAATCAGTAAGTTTATTTCTATTTTATTTTATCAGAATGCAAAATGTTCCTTTGCGATCAGGGGCCAAGTAAAATGTGATTTAAACCTTGTGAGAGAAGGTTTAATTTAAATGTAATGAGAACTATGATCCTATCTTATTGCTTGATATGCAAAACCCAAATATAACCTGGTCACATACCTGATATTGGAAGACCAAGTATAACCTGACCTATTAAAAGCAGGAGCTTTTGGAGCAGGTACTCAGTGTGATAAATGATTTGTTAAAAACAAAAAAAATGAAAGATGATCTCCAACAGGTGCACAGTCAATTTTTTTCTTTATGAGCAGTAGATTGATTCAGAAAACAAACTTTTGTTACTTTAACAACCTATTCTTCTGCGGACTCTCCTCTGTAGGAGAGGTAGCATCTCTTGCACCTGGGATTGGAGAACTTTGGTAGCAGTGCCCGTTGGGCTGGACATGCGCTCCTCACTGTCTCGTGCTGAGTGGTATCTATATAGCGCTGTGCGGTCCAACCGCCCTCAGTTCCTTCTCAACTGCCTTTGATCTGGGACGGAATCCTGAGCAGAGCCCTTCCATCATCCCTAGTCTTTAGTATTAGCAGTGATAGTAGTGTTTCTGTTATAGTTTGGTAAACAGTTGAGGCCCCGAGATGCCTTCCTATGGTCCAGATGCTCCAACCATCAGTTTGGCAACCGTTTAACCCCTTTCTATCCATCATGGCAAGAAATCACCTCAGAGAAGTGGGTCTTGGAAATTGTCAACAAAGGGTATGCCATATGGCTCATCTCTCTCACACCCACCCCTTACCTCTCCCTGTCCCTCTTCAGGGAACCTACTCATGAACACCTACTAAAGGAAGAAATAAACCACCTTCTGCGATTGGGGGCCATAGAACTGGTCCCATCCCAGCACAGAGGGAAGGGTTTCTATTTCCACTGTTTTCTGATCCAAAAGAAATCTGACGGGTGGAGGCCTATCCTAGACTTGAGGAATGTCACAAGTTCATCAAACTACAACAGTTCAAGATTGTCACACTATCAACAATTTCGCCATCAGTGGAACAGGGGGACTAGTTCTCGGCCATCAACCTCCAATACACATACTTTTATATCACCATACACCCTTCCCACAGGTGATTTCTCAGATTCATTCTGTGGTCCGACCATTACCAATACAAGGTGCTACCCTTTGGCCGTTTGGCAGCACCTAGGGTATTTTCCAAAGTCCTCACTGTGGTGGCGGCGCACATATGCAAGCAAGGGATTGTAACAATCCCATATCTGGATGACTGCCTCCTCAAGGCTCCATCCAGAGTCAAAGCTGTTGAAGCCTTGAGAAAAACAATGGACCTTTTCTCAAATCTCAGCCTCCAGATAAACATGCAAAAATCAGTACTGACTCCAGTGCAACATCTGCAATTTTTTATTGGGGTCCAGTTGGGTACTATTCAAGCCAGAACCTTCCTCCCAACTCACAGATTTTCTGCAGTAGTGAATCTCATTTCCACAATCTGGCCTACAGATCTCTGCCAGGACATGCGTACAACTGCTTGGCCATATGGCAGTGGCTATGTTCATGGTAAAACGCATCAGGCTACACATGCGCTGTCTCCAGGTATGGCTACAAACAGTGTACATGCCCCACTGACACTGCCTAAACAAACTCCTATCGATACTAATCAAGATCAAGGATTCACTAGACTGGTGGACATAACCCCAAAATGCATGGGGCGGGGGTCCCTTTTCTAAAACCAACACCATCCTTGATAATGACAACTGACACCTCCCTAATCAGTTGGGGAGTACGTCTACAGACCCACACTGTGTAGGGCAGATAGTCCCTCTCAGAATCCACATTGCACATCAGCCTCCTGGTGCTGAATGCAGTCTGCAATGCATGCCAATGCTTCCCACCACTGATCAGAGAAAGGACTATAAGAATAATGACAGACATCATTGCCTGTGTGTTCTACATCCACAGACAAGGGGGAGCCAGGTCATGATCCCTGGGCTCAGAAACACTGAAATTGTGAAACCAGTGTATCCAGCATGACATCAAACTCTCGGCCACGTACCTTCCTGGACATCAGAACACCAAGGTAGACAAATTGAGCAGGAGGTTCTCACAAGACCATGAGTGGAAATTAGACAAAACAATGCTACAGCATATATTTCACCCCTGTGGGTTCCCAAACGTAGATCTCTTTGCCATACCCAACAAAGCCAGATGTCCAGAATTCTGCTCAAGAGCGGGACTAGGCCACCAGTCTTGAGGGGACGCCTTCCTCATTACATGGAGCCCACCCCTACCCTATGCCTTTCCACTGTTTCTGTGTTGTTCAAAGTACTTTTTTTACCCTGTAAACCGGGGTCAGCAACCTTTCAGAAGTGGTGTGCCGAGTCTTCATTTATTCACTCTAATTCAAGGTTTCACGTGCTAGTGTCATAAATATAAAGGGAAGGGGGAGAGGGTCTGATGCAGTGCTATAAAATCCTCTTACCAGTAAAGGGTTAAGAAATGCAGGTAGCCAGACTGACACCTGACCTGGCTGGCATCTGACCAATGAGGGGACAAGATACTTTCAGATCTTGGGAGGGGGGAAAGCTTTGTGTGTGGCTCTTTGTCTGAGACAGAGTGATCTTGGAAGACAAGAAGTACCTGCAGAAAATCAATCTCCTCAACCAGTCATCTTCTCACCAAACCTCACTTTTCTAAAGTAAGTTTAGTCAGCATAGCGAGTAGGTTTCTGTTTGTTTTGCTTGGTGAGCTTTCCCTGTGTTAGAGGGAGGGGTTATTCCTGTTTTTTCTGTAACTTTAAGGTTTTGTCCAGAGGGGGAATCCCTCTGAGTTTGGAAATTGAGTACCCTGTAAAAAAGTTACCATCCTGATTTTAAAGAGATGATTTTACCTTCTTTGTTTTAATAAAATCCTTCTTTTAAGAAGCTGACTGTTTTCTATGGTTTTAAAAACCCGGGAGTGGGTTTTTAGATCACTGTGTAACTAATTGGTTAGGAGATTATTCTCAAGCTTCCCAGGAAAGGGGGTGTACGTGCTTGAGAGGGTATTTTTTGGGGGAAGGGGAACTTCAAGTGGTTCCTTTCCCGGATTCCTGTTTAAAGCACTTGATGGTGGCAGTGAGAGAAGCATTTCTCAGGGTGCAGAGAATTTCGTACCTTGGGGGTTTTAACCTAAGCTGGTAGAAACAAGTTTAGGAGCTCTTCATGCGGGTCCCCACATCTTTACCCTAGAGTTCGGAGTGGGGAGGGAACCCTGACAGCTAGTAATACATATTAATGTTTTTAGAAGGTCTCTTTCTATAAGTCTTTAATATATAACTAAACTATTGTTGTATGTAAAGTAAATAAGGTCTTTAGAATGTTTAAGAAGCTTCACTTAAAATTAAATTAAAATGCAGTGCCCCCCATACTGGTGGCCAGGACCCAGGTAGTGTGAGTGCCACTGAAAATCAGCTTGCGTGCCGCCTTTGGCACCCATGCCATAGGTCGCCTACCCCTGCTGTAAACCAATGCATACTATCTGTAATTTGTATGCAGAACCCAGGCACTTTCCCCCCCCCAACTATATCCCTCCATTTAAATTGCATGTAGGTCAAATTATTCCCTTCATTACACCCATGAAGTCCGCACCGACGTCATTGGAGGTTGCATGGTGTAACAGAGGGACAAATTTGACCAATATAAGCAACTGCAGTCATTTATGTTGGAAGGATATTTCTGAGTTCGCGAAAGGGTAGCAGAAGACAAATATAAAACTGTTTGGGGAATATGAGCCATGAAGAGATATTAGCCAACACTGGCCTACAACATATAGCTTATAGGAAAGATCATAATAGGAGATCCAGGACACATTGACAAGATCTTTAAAGAAAACTGAGGATTCATAGAGACAGTATATGGAAAAATACCACCATGTGAAATATATTTCCATATTTCTATATTTTTAGCAGAATATACTTATTTTCTTACTCTACTTTTTTGACCATCACCCACAAGCTGTTACTCATGTGCCAGCATGACATTAGTAGGTATGTTAAAAGCTTTAGTCACTACTCTAGAATGGGATCTAGAATGTGACAACGGGTAACTGTTCCTCCTCCCCAAAATTGCTCACTTGCAAACTCCCACAGGGATCTATCTTAGTTCCCTTCTCCTACTCAACATATACATGAGACAACTATTGCTAACTGAAATCATCATCAGCATTAAGTAAATGGTGTTAAAACTGGGTGGAATATTGTTACAATGTGAATGCATTAGGGCAGCAACTGTCTTATTTTCATGTTTGTGCAGCACCTGCACAAATCAGAACCCAATCCTTCACTGAGGCATCAACAAGTAAATAGATATATAAATAATAATAAAATACCAGAAGGGGTAAGTAGCTATGTTAAAATCAATAGAGGCACAATGGCAGACACTGAATACATTTTGGAGGTTCAGGTGAACTAATTCATTCAGATATGCTAAGAATTAACTTAAACAATTACCCAGAACTCAAAGTGAATCAAAGCTGAGCATGTTTTAGGTTTGAAAAATAAATGGGCACCTATATTTTATTAGGTATGGGTTGAAATCATTATGTGAATACAGCATGAGAAGGGCTGACTCCCATAGTCTCCTCCGACCAAGATCAAAATCTTATTGGTAGATTTCCAGAATAAATATCTTCAGAAAATTCTATGCATAATTAGAAAATGAAGAAGTTTTCAGGAAATAAGATTAAAATGTGGTGTTAAAAATGTTAAGGAGGGGAAAAAAAGGTTGTTTGCTTTTCAAGGACAGATATTAATCTTCTGGCCTATGTGGGTAGATGTTCTAAGAGTTGGTTTTCAAAGGCAGCTGGATAGCTCAAAGTCATTGCAACACTTTCAGCCCATTAGGGCATCAAAAGTTAAGAGAGAGTGTATAAAAGGAAGAGTTATCGGAATCAATACAGAAACACTGGCAGTATTAATCAGAGTTGCATTTAAACACTTAAATCAGAGTGATTCCAGTCTGAAGCGCAGGAGTGCCCTTCCCCATGTAGGTGCTTAAGGTAGGGACAGACTATTAGGCTATGTTGACAAATTGCTGCCCGGTGATGAATATGGTTTGATGTGCCTATACTTGCAGTTTTAACTCTAAGCCTGTGGACCAGTTTCCAATACATCAAATCAGGTCCAGAACAGAAGCAGAATTTCAGTCCTTTTCTTTAGGGATGGGTTTATTTTCCAATACCAAAACAATACAACACAAACTAAAACAGATACAGCAGGCACTGCAGCCTGGCCCCTCCTAAATCCTCTTCCTCATAAGGCTTCTGCTGCCATCCACACTGCAAAAATCTCCACCAGGAGGTCTACCTCCCTAGCTGGAGTAGGACCAAGAGTGGTGGAGGGGGGTCCTTTCCCAGTCTTTTCCCAGGCCCTAGGTCCTCTGCAAGTTTCTTCCTGGTCCCTGCAGGCCTTCTCCCCTAACTATGCTGCTAGCTGTCTTGTCATCTAAGTACCAAGCACCCCATAGCATAACATATAACATAGTGAAGTCCAAAAAACCCCAAACAATTGGCTTATTGAGTGGAAACAGGGAAAGTCAGTGAAATGAAACATTTTGTGGTGTGAAGAGTAATAAGTGGGGTGGAGAATGGATCAGTAATAGAAACAATTTTGTTTATTTTGCACTCTTGACACTTCAAGGGGCTCCTTTAGCAGTACATAAATAAGGGCTACTTGCTTGAGTAACAGTAGCAGGATTAGGCCCTTTGCAAACTCTTAGGGTATGTCTACACTACGAGAGTAGTTCGATTTTATTTAAACCTTTTTTTTGTAACCGATATTACAAAGTCAAACGTGTGTCCACACTAAGCACAGTAATTCGACTTTGTGAGTCCACAGTAACGGTGCAAGCGTCGACATTCCAAGCGGTGCACTATGGGTAGCTATCCCACAGTTCCCGCAGTCCCCGCTGCCCATTGGAATCCTGGGTCAAGCCCCCAATGCTTGATGGGGCAAAAAATGTGTCGCGGGTGGTTTTGGGTAACTGTCGTCATTCAACCCTCACATCCCCCCCTCCCTCTGTGAAAGCAGCGGCAGGCAATCATTTCGCGCCCTTTTCCCTTGATTGACAGTGCGGACGCCATAGCACTGTGAGCATGGAGCCCGCTGCGATCATCGCAGCAGTTATGGCTGTTGTCAACACCTCGTGCCTTATCGTCCACCTTATTCAGAGGCAGATGTTGAGAAATCGGGCGAGGAGGCTACGGCAGCGCAGTGAGGACAGTGATGATGACAGGGACACAGACGTCTCTCAAAGCACGGGACCCCGCAAAGTGGACGTCATGGTGGCAGTGGGTCATGTTGATGCAGTGGAACGCCGATTCTGGGCCCGGGAAACAAGCACAGACTGGTGGGACCGCATAGTGCTGCAGGTCTGGGATGAATCCCAGTGGCTGCGAAACTTTCGAATGCGTAAGAGCACTTTCCTGGAACTTTGTGAGTTGCTGTCCCCTGCCCTCAAGCGCCAGGACACCAGGATGCGAGCAGCCCTGACAGTCCAGAAGTGAGTGGCCATCGCCCTCTGGAAGCTTGCAATGCCTGACAGCTACCGGTCAGTCGCGAATCACTATGGTGTGGGCAAATCTACCGTGGGGGTTGCTGTGATGCAAGTAGCCAGTGCAATCGTGGAGCTGCTGCTATCAAAGATAGTGACCCTGGGAAATGTGCAGGCGATAATAGATGGCTTCGCTGCGATGGGATTCCCAAACTGTGGTGGGGCTATAGACAGAACTCACATCCCTATCCTGGGACCAGACCACCAGGGCAGCCAGTACATTAACCGAAAGGGCTACTTTTCAATGGTACTGCAAGCACTGGTGGATCATAAGGGACGTTTCACCAACATCAACGTCGGATAGCTGGGAAAGGTTCATGACGCTCGCGTTTTCAGGAACTCTGGTCTGTTTAGATGGCTGCAGGAAGGTATTTACTTCCCGGACCAGAAAATAACTGTTGGGGATGTGGAGATGCCTATAGTGATCCTTGGGGATCCAGCCTACTCGCTAATGCCCTGGCTCATGAAGCCATACACAGGCGCCCTGGACAGTGATAAGGAGCTCTTCAACTACAGGCTGAGCAAGTGCAGAATGGTGGTGGAGTGTGCTTTCGGACATTTGAAGGGGCACTGGAGAAGCTTACTGACTAGCTCAGATCTCAGCGAAACCAATATCCCCATTGTTGTTGCAGCTTGCTGTGTGCTCCACAATCTCTGTGAGAGCAAGGGGGAGATGTTTATGGCGGGGTGGGAGGTTGAGGCAAATCGCCTGGCTGCTGATTACACGCAGCCAGACACCCGGGCGATTAGAAGAGCCCAGCGGGACACGCTGCGCATCCGGGAAGCTTTGAAAACTAGCTTCCAGACTGACTAGGGTAACCAGTGACTCTTCCGTTTGTTTAACCATGAGGTGAACCTGCCCCCGTTTCTTTACCCTGTTAATATTGCCTATCCTCTCCAATTACCAACCCTCTTCCCCCCCTCCAACACACCTTCGTTTAAAAAGAAAATAAAGGCAACATTGTTCAACAAAAACATATTTTTTATTAAGGATTTTTCAGTAAAGAGAGGGAACTATGACGGAGGCTAGGGTGGGGTGCGGGTGGAGGGAAGGAAAGGACGCTTCAAAACTTGGGGAATGACAGCTTTCTGCTACTTGAGCAGTCTGCAGGGGTGGACTGGTTGTTTGCACGGAGCCTGTCACCCGTCGTTTTTGGGACTCTGGGTGAGGGGGCTATGGGACTTTGGGGCCGGGGAGGGCGAGTAGAGATCTGCTGCAGCGGGGCTCTGTCCTCCTGCCTCGGGTCCTGCAGAACATCCACCAGACACCGGAGCGTATCCGTTTGCTCCCACATCAGCCCAAGCAGCGCCTCAGTCACCCGCTGGTCTTCCAGCCGCCACCTATCATCGTGAGCATCCCTCCTGTCCTCACGATCTTCCTGCCTGTTCTCATGGGCATCCCACCTCTCCTCCCGTTCGCTGGCTGATCACTTGTATTGTGAAATGGTCTCTCTCCACTCACTCTGCTGTGCTACCTCAGTGCGGGAGCACTGCATGAGTTCGGAGAACATCTTGTCTCGTGTGCGTTTCTTTCGCCACCTTATCTGTGACAGCCTTTGGGAGGGAGATGCCGGGGGAACCCTAGAGACTGTTGCAGCTGTGGGATGAAAAAAAGGGAGTGAATTCTTTACAAAGATACATTTCCCAGAACAATGAATATAGTCTTTCCCGGTGAACAAGACCATGCACACTACCTATCACATTTGCTTTCCGTACAAGGTCGCATTTTGAATCTTTATATTGAGTGCCTGGGGTCTTGGTGTGCAGATCACACAAGCGGGGCCGGGAAACGGAATTCGGCTAGCAGGCGGACATGGTAAGCCGTAGACTTTTGGCTGCTGAAAGCTTAACTTACAGCAGCGCCCTCCTTTCCCGTTCCAAGCAGAGCTCCTACAGTTGGCCAGCTACTGCTGCGCTGTGCATGTTAACGTGCAGCGGCAGAGACCACAGTAACCCCAGCCATCCCATTCTGTGGGATGGTTGGTTTAGCCTTCACCTGAACGCTTGGCTGGTCTCGGGGAAGGTCCCTGCAAGCTGCCGGCGAACCGCTCAGATGAACGGTCTGCCTCCCTGCCCCCGCCGCATGGCTGGTCTCGGGGAAGGTCCCTGCAAGCTGCCGGCGAACCGCTCAGCATGAATGGTCCACCTCCCCGCCCCCACCGCATGGCTGGTCTCGGGGAAGGTCCCTGCAAGCTGCCAGCAAACCGCTCAGATGAACGGTCTGCCTCCCCGCCCCCGCCGCGTGGCTGGTCTCGGGGAAGGTCCCTGCAAGCTGCCAGCGAACCGCTCAGCATGAACGGTCCGCCTCCCCGCCCCCACCACGTGGCTGGTCTCGGGAAAGATCCCTGCAAGCTGCCGGCGAACCGCTCAGCAGGAACATTCCCCCTCCTCGCTCCCACCGCGTGGCTAGAAACCGCAGGGTAGATTTTTTTAAAGGAACAGGCAAACAGTCCCCGTAATAAAATTCACCTAATTCTGACCAGGTCACCATGACTGATATTGCTCTGATGAGGATTACGCAGACAGAGAAAGACCGTATGCTGTGTGAATGCCAGCAAACACCGGGGCCATATGCCGCCATGCTTTGTCAGGCAATGATATCGGAGTACCTGCTACTGGCCTGGCGCGGTAAAGTTTCCTACCATGGAGGATGCAATAAGGCCGCTCTCCCCAGAAACCTTCTGCAAAGGCTTTCACAGTACCTCCAGGAGAGCTTCATGGAGAGGATTTCTGCTCTATCCCCACACATGTTAACAGACTTTTCCAGTAGCTGCACTTGCGACGAATGCAGCTAAAGTGCCTAGGTCAAATTAATCATTAAAAACCCATTGCTAAAATACCATGTTTATTCTATTCAAAAGATATATTTTGAACACTCACCTACTGATCCTTCCCCTGATTCACGGTCCAGGATACCACCTGGGGAGGGTTGGTAGGGGATCTCCGTCAGGGTAATGAAGAGATCCTGGCTGTCGGGGAAATCAGCGTTCAAAGCGCTGTCGACTGCCTCGTCCTCCTCATCTCCTTCATCATCTTCCCCGTCCACGAAAACCTCTGAGGAGGCAATCGATGAGAATACCCCATCATCGGAGTCCACGGGCAGGGGTGAGGTAGTGGTGGCGGCCCCACCCAAGATAGCATGCAGTGCATCGTAGAAACGGCATGTATGGGGCTGAGACCCAGAGCGCCCGTTGGACTCTTTGGTCTTCTGGTACGCTTGTCTCAGCTCCTTGATTTTCACGCGGCACTGCATTGCATCCCAGCTGTATCCTTGTCTGTCATGGCCTTGGAGATCTTCTCATAGATTTTAGCATTCCGTCTTTTAGATCGCAGCTCTGATAGCACGGACTCATCTCCCCATACAGCTATCAGAGCCAACACTTCCCGATCAGTCCATGCTGGAGCCCTCTTTCGATTCTGGGATTGCATGGTCACCTCTGCTGGAGAGCTCTGCATCGTTACCAGTGCTGCTGAGCTCGCCACGATGTCCAAACAGGAAATGGAATTCAAATGTTCCCGGGTCTTTTCCTGTGTGGCTGTGCAGAGCATCCGAGCTCGGACTGCTGTCCAGAGTGGCCAGAGTGTGGTGCACTGTGGGATAGCTCCCGGAGCTATTAGCATCAAATTCCGTCCACACTAACCCTAATTCGACATGGCCATGTCGATTTTAGCGGTACTCCCCTCATCGGAGAGGAGTACAGAAATCGATTTAAAGAGCACTTTGTCGAAATAAATAGCTTCGTTGTGTGGACGGGTGCAGGGTTAATTCAATTTAACACTGCTACATTCGACATAAACTCCTAGTGTAGACCAGGCCTTGGTAATGCCCCTTTAACTATGATATATATTACTCACTGTTTTATAATCTTGATTTTGTAAATGTTTTCAGCCGTTTCTTCTCAGTTTATGTAATACTACAGATCTATATTGTGTATCCTCTTCTTCTCAAATATGCCAACAGATGTACTGCAGCATCTATTGTTTTTCCTGACCTTCCTGATATTATTTTTGAACTGTAAGTCAGATATCCAAAACATGTGTGCTGTTTGGCTTTAGTAAGGACAAGGAAAAAAGAAAACCTGTTATTAAGCAGCCACCTAACAATTTGATACAAACATGAATTACTGTCTGTTTTTGTTCTTTAACGATGTCTACTCAATTTGGATTAAAACTTCCAAAGACTTCAGCTGATCAGTCTTTCAGTCACAGCATATTTTTGTTCAGGCTTTTAATAAATGATTCAAAGTTTGGCTGTAAAAAGGGACTAAATAAATGTTTCAAATCAAATATACTGCCTTGAAAGTTCAGTAATCCTGACTTATTTTAAATATCTACGGTGAGCAGACTATTTGTTGATTTTGCTTTTCTTTCACATTTGCCCCAGTAAATTTTATTCATTACAGTTTAAATTATAAATATAAACAAAACAAAAATGAAAAGCTGTAGGTATAGTTCTCTGCTAATTACGTTTTAGTGGGGGAAATTGTCTACTAGGGTTTTTGGGGTTTTTTAGGTCTTATATTCCCAGGAATAACAATTTTAAGATCATGATTTTGTTCTCATCTCTGATAGACATTTCACATGATGGTGGGCAAATATAATTTGCTGCCTGTTTCCCCAGTGTGAATTAAAATGATGTCTGGAAATGAATCTAGTAACAGAAGAATATCTGATATGATAGACTAAAATTGTTTTAATACCATGTACTTAAAAATGATTTTAATTTGTACCAAATACACCAAAGTATGAAAATTACTGAATATAGATAACATTTTAAAAAATAAAATACTCTAGCTAACAAAAGTTTTCTCAATACTAGAGGATTAAGGAGCCATTTCAGAGAAGTTCCTTCATTGGATATTTTTTTTTAAAGATGAGGACAGTGAAAATGAAGAACTGAGACCGTTCTAACTGAAGGGCAGCATGTATTCAGATCTGGTGCCTCAAGACCCTTATTAAATTCATTGTGACAGCAAAATGAACTAAAATTGTGCAAGAAAAAAAGGTGTTTTTTCTCCTATATCTTTGGAACCAGCAATGAGAACACAACTGCATGGATAGAAGAGTGCAGATTGCCCACAGAATGGTTAGCAAGTTATAAGAACTGGTCTAACTTTACTTCTAGTAAACAAAGAAGCTCACAGCCATTATGGAACACAGTAAATAGAGCTAGTCTGGTTTCTGTTTTTGTTTTTGTTTTTTACTTATTTCTAAATAGCTAGAAAATTAACGTTTGGACAGCAGGTGAGTACTGCATTCCCAGAAGCACCATGCTAGAGGCTATGGGTTTTGGATTTCACTATGGAAGAACTATACAACAACAATAAAAATACACAGCATATTTTTCACTGTCTTGTTTCAAAGTTACCTGAACCATTAAATGTTAACTGCCAAGTCATTCTGATTGTTCAAAATTTGTGAGAGCCCCTAAAGCAGATTTCCATCAGCTGAAAACCCAATACTGGTCTGTCATTTGCATATTGGATTGTGTGATTCATATGCTGTAAACCACAATTAATCATATTTTTCATTTGCTTACAGGCAATATTGTTACCAGGCTTTAAATGGGAAAATATTTAAACCCTTAAAGTGTTTTTAAATTTCCCAGTATAGCTGTGACAAAATTGAATGTGTGTGTTACATATATATATATATTTTTAAATAGACTATTTGCTGACAAGTATCTGGCCATGAAAAGCATTGAATGAATCTCATTTATTCTAAGGGAATTTCATTGTTAATTTTGCCAGCCTTTTTGATTGATTCAACAATGAATCATTAAACTATTAAATTTAGCAAAAACAGCAGGAGTTGATTGTGATTCCCTTTATTGACCGTAACCCAAAGCATGGGCAGAATCTGTGCTGACTTACACACTGTTCCACACACTGAGTCAAGTGTTGCAACATTGAGTTTGTCAGCCCAGCATTTGGATCAGTCTTTAGATGGCTCACCAGATAGGGGCTGATCCTGCAGGGAGCTGAGCACCTACTATGTTGTGTTTGAATGCACTCCACACCTTTCAGGATATGCTCAACAGCTAACTGGATTGATCCTCTTGTATACATCAGAGTGATTCAGCAGCAGAGGAGTATATCCTGAGATATAATAAAAGAGACCAAGTGGAGAAGACAGCACTAGAGGGATTAGTGTATGGCAATTGGACAATGTCCATTGGAATGTCACAGAATGGACAATCCTATGAAAGCCGTCAACATTAGCAGGAGATGGTTAAAGCTGCAAACAGTGTCTTCATCCCTCACACTCAAGAATGATACTGACAGTTTCAGAAATGAGTTATGAGGTTGAGATTAGCTCTTTAAAATATCCATTTTCAATAAATATCAGACTGACTTCTTGGTGAAAATAGTCACTTTTAATATAAAAACAACATGACATTTTTCAGTAATACTTTTAATGAGCATTGCTCTGAGCTATAATATAATGAAATTTGCTTAAAAGTAGAACAGGCTGGTGATGCTTGGCAGAACAAAGTGGCATATGGCAAAACAGTTGTGATTTACTGGCAAGTGCTTTCATTTTTTGGAAAGCTAGCAGCTTTCAGCACGGTGGACTGCATCTTGATATTCAGTGCGGAAAAGAAACAACTGCTGAACAATACACACAGGTTAATTTAAAAAGGATGATTGTTTAATAAAGCCAAGTGAAGAACTTTCTTATAAATTATCCTTTGCATTTATTGTTCTGTATGTGATAGCTAACTTTGTCTACCACTGCATCTTTAGATTGGTGCCTCATTAAATATTCCAGTATTTGAAACATGTACAAGATTTTTCAACTGTCAGATCCTCAGCGGGCATCAATCAACATAGATCCAGGTACTTGAATATAGCTATTTACACCAGCTGTGGATCTGGCCCAGAAAATCTTGACAAATATATGTGTTTCACAATAACAACTATGGTTAAGGTTACATTGGGACTTCTACTGTACAGTCTAGCAAAGCTTAAATGGCATGTACAGGAGGAACTGTTGGGAAGGGCAGGGCTGGCTCCAGGCACCAGCATTTCAAGCTGGTGGTTGGGGCGGCAATGTCAAAGGGGCGGCAGTCCTTGTCCAGTCCGGGCGGCACGCACCGCCCACTGCGGCGGCAATTCGGCAGCAGGTCCGCCCTTTTGCCGGCCGCGGTGGCAATTCAGCAGCAGCTCCGCCCTTTTGCCGGCCACGGCGGCAAATCGACGGCAGGTCCGCCCTTCTGCCAGCCAGGGCGGCAATTTGGCGTGCTGCTTTGGGCGGCAGAAATGTTAGAGCCAGTCCTGGGGAAGGGTTATGCATCCCCATGTAACTCCAATGGAGCTCAGAGTGGAGTGTGATGTAGCCTGTGGCTGTATTATACATCCCTGTCCCCTTGTTGCTCTTTGCAGAGGGAAAGCCACCTTTAAGAGAAATTCTGGAGGCAGCTGCCAACCACTTCTACGATGGGGAAGATAAAACTTGCCCTCCTTATGGAACAAGAGGGAGATTTCCTCCTTTTTAGCCCCTCTGCAGAAGTGGAGACTGGAAAAGCAAACAGCTCAAACCCGCTAAGCCTTGCTTCTTGGTTGCAGAGAGAAGCATGCACACTGTTATCTTGTAAGGAGTGTATGATACTCAGGTATTATGGGGATGAGGGCCATGTGAGCAGCTGGATGCATGGCATCAGTTTTGCTCATTCCTTATTCAGGTAACATTCCCATTGAATTCAGCGAGAATTAGGACTGAGTGAGGACTTCAGTTCTGTGTGTGCAAAAAGAAAATAAGAAAGAAATAAATACTAGTGGCACCTTAGAGACTAACAAATTTATTTCAGCATAAGCTTTCGTGGGTTAGAACCCACTTCATCGGATGCATGGAATGAAACATACAGTAGACAGATATTTATACAGTCAGAGAAACATGATAAGGTGGAAGTGCGTGAACCAACCTTAAGAGGCTAATTAATTGAGAGGAACCATAACAGCAGGGGAAGAAAAACCTTTGAAGTGATAAACAAGATGGCCAATGTGGACAGTTGACACACAGGTGTGAATGAGGATCGTTAACTTAAGGGAAATAGATTCAATTAACGTAATGGCCAAGCCATTCCAAATCTCTATTTAATCCTAAATTGATGGAATCTAGTTTGCATATCAATTCGAGTTCAACAGCTTCTCGTTGTAGTCTGTTTTTGGACTTAATTTGTTGCAAAATTACTACCTTCAAGTCTGTCACTGAGTGATTAGGGAGGTTGAAATGTTCTCCTACTGGTTTTTGAATGTTATGATTCCTGATGTCAGATTTATGTCCGTTTATTCTTTTGCGTAGAGACTGTCCGGTTTGGCCAATGTACATAGCAGAGGGGCATTGCTGGCACATGATGGCATATATCACATTGGTAGATGTGCAGGTGAATGAGCCCCTGATGGCGTGGCGGATGTGATTAGGCCCTGTGATGGTATCACTTGAATCGATATGTGGACAGAGTTGGCATCGGGCTTTGTTGCAAGGATAGGTTCCTGGGTTAGTGTTTTTGTTGTATGGTGTGTGGTTGCTGGTGAGTATTTGCTTCAGGTTGGGGGGCTGTCTGTAAGCGAGGATTGGTCTGTCCCCCAAGATCTGTGAGAGTGAGGGATCATCTTTTAGGATAGGTTGTAGATCTTTGATGATGCGCTGGAGAGGTTTTAGTTGGGGGCTAAAGGTGACGGCTAGTGGCGTTCTGTTACTTTCTTTTTTGGGCCTGTCCTGTAGTAGGTGACTCCTGGGTACTCTTTTGGCTCTGTCAATCTGTTTTTTCACTTCAGCAGGTGGGTATTGTAGTTTTAAGAATGCTTGATAGAGATCTTGAAGGTGTCTGTCTCTGTCTGAGGGATTGGAGCAAATGCGGTTGTATCTTAGAGCTTGGCTGTAAACAAGGGATCGTGTGGTGTGTCCTGGATGGAAGCTGGAAGCATGTAGGTAAGTATAGCGGTCAGTAGGAAGTAGGAAACCTACTGACCGCTATACTTACCTACATGCTTCCAGCTTCTATCCAGGACACACCACACGATCCCTTGTTTACAGCCAAGCTCTAAGATACAACCGCATTTGCTCCAATCCCTCAGACAGAGACAGACACCTTCAAGATCTCTATCAAGCATTCTTAAAACTACAATACCCACCTGCTGAAGTGAAAAAACAGATTGACAGAGCCAAAAGAGTACCCAGGAGTCACCTACTACAGGACAGGCCCAAAAAAGAAAGTAACAGAACGCCACTAGCCGTCACCTTTAGCCCCCAACTAAAACCTCTCCAGCGCATCATCAAAGATCTACAACCTATCCTAAAAGATGATCCCTCACTCTCACAGATCTTGGGGGACAGACCAATCCTCGCTTACAGACAGCCCCCCAACCTGAAGCAAATACTCACCAGCAACCACACACCATACAACAAAAACACTAACCCAGGAACCTATCCTTGCAACAAAGCCCGATGCCAACTCTGTCCACATATTGATTCAAGTGATACCATCACAGGGCCTAATCACATCCGCCACGCCATCAGGGGCTCATTCACCTGCACATCTACCAATGTGATATATGCCATCATGTGCCAGCAATGCCCCTCTGCTATGTACATTGGCCAAACCGGACAGTCTCTACGCAAAAGAATAAACGGACATAAATCTGACATCAGGAATCATAACATTCAAAAACCAGTAGGAGAACATTTCAACCTCCCTAATCACTCAGTGACAGACTTGAAGGTAGTAATTTTGCAACAAATTAAGTCCAAAAACAGACTACAACGAGAAGCTGTTGAACTCGAATTGATATGCAAACTAGATTCCATCAATTTAGGATTAAATAGAGATTTGGAATGGCTTGGCCATTACGTTAATTGAATCTATTTCCCTTAAGTTAACGATCCTCATTCACACCTGTGTGTCAACTGTCCACATTGGCCATCTTGTTTATCACTTCAAAGGTTTTTCTTCCCCTGCTGTTATGGTTCCTCTCAATTAATTAGCCTCTTAAGGTTGGTTCACGCACTTCCACCTTATCATGTTTCTCTGACTGTATAAATATCTGTCTACTGTATGTTTCATTCCATGCATCCGATGAAGTGGGTTCTAACCCATGAAAGCTTATGCTGAAATAAATTTGTTAGTCTCTAAGGTGCCACTAGTATTTATTTCTTTCTTATTTTCTTTTTGCTGACACAGACTAACACGGCTACTACACTGTAACATATAGTTCTGTGTGTGTCTCTAGTTACTGAAAACTATTTAGAAATAAGATAAATATAAAAGTAGTGAGGAGAATACAAATGAGGAGAAACCAAAATAGTGTTAATGAATTGTCTGCTGTCTAAATTAAAAAAAAAATAAAATCTTATTGTAAAGATTCTTCAGTTTAGCAGTAGTCGTCTCACCTATATATTTTCATTGTATAATGTTGTACATTAAAAACAAAACAAGCTCCAAAGGGGCATTTTTCTTGAGCAGAGTGCTTTTTAATTAAACAAGTAAATTATGCTTCCAGAGAATTAGCCCTCTCCACTATTTTTGCTATTCAAAATTTACTGAAATAGGAGAAATGGTAAAATGAGTAACTAAATGGCTTGCTTCTTGTCTTGTAAATTTTGACTAATTGATTTTTTACAATATAGTCATACAGATAGAAATTATTGGCAGTCGCTGAGGAAAACTACATCACTACCATTGTTGACGATGACTTTGGCATAGAGTACAATACAGGAAACAGTTGGAAACAACATCATGTAAGGGCGTGTCTGTGTTCTGCTGAAATATATATAGGTTTGTCTTAATTTTTTTCCTTCAAAAATTAGCATTGTAAAATGTGAAGAAAGGATAATACTGGTTGATTGGAATTTAAGAAAGGGGGTTTGGCATGGGGTGATATTGTAAGGTCTCAGTGAGCCCTAAGTAAAGGGCTGTGCATAGCTGCATCAGCCCAGGAGGAAATTGTTTCTCAGTCACAAAATCCTGCTTGATTATTCTCTTGCCCTTCCATTCTTATCCCAAAAGGAAGAGGGAATCTACTATTGGACTTCCCCAGTCACCAATTACTTACCCTCCCTAAATCTTGATTTAAGACATAGATACTACAGGCATGTGTGTAGGGCCTGAACTCCTGGATTCATTTGATCTCAGCCTATTGTATTTTTAATGAAAAATTCTGCCCTTCGTGGTTGCAAAGAATAGCTTGAAAATGTGACATGGAAATAATGGATGCAGTGACATCTGCCTGGGTCTGCAGAGAGCCTGAAACAATAGCTTTGAAAGAGGTGAAATGCCTCATTCAGCTCAATGAGTTATGTACAAATGCAAGTAGTGGAACCCTGTCAATGCCTCTGTGCATGTTTGCCTACACAAAATTGGACCTGAAGTAGCTAAACTGGTTTGAATTCATACCTGTAGGTATTGTAGTGCAAGTCATTGTGTGGACATTTATTTTGAATTAAGAGTATCCTACTGAAGTTATTTCACTTCCGGTTTTTGCATAAACAAGCCTTGAATGTGTCAAGAGAAGAGTTTGGTAGACTTAGACCACCTACTCAAGAAGGTACATCCCAGCTTCTGGGCTGAGTGTTGGTGGGAGCCCTGCTGCCACTCCTGTCTCTCTCAGCTGAGGGGCTGCTGCTCTGCCTTTCTGGGAGATAGGCCATCCTGCTGCGAAGTGGGCATGGGCACATACTGCAGGGACAGTCCTGTGAGGGTGGAGTTGATGAAGGTCCCCATGTCATGGCATGCCTGGATCCCTGACCCGCCATGCTAGCTCAACTCAACTGGACAACATATAGTTATGTGTGCAGGGGAAGGAGTATGAGGGGACGCTGGCTGGGAGTGCCAATGTGTATTTTGCGAGTGATCTTCAGCCTAAAAATTATTCTTTCTTTAATTTTTTGCTGGCTGTGTTTTAATGATCATGTGCAGGAAGCTTTCTGGAATACAGATTTTGGGTCAACTCTTGTACTCCCATATTCCATATGAATATGATGTAACCGGAATATGCTTTATGCAAAAGATCTCTTGTAAGGTATCATTACAAAGCTTATAATCTACTGAGAGTGTTCATCCTATTTGTATGCATGTATCATTCTTGTATCTGAAGATGGAAATATGAAGTATAACTCTGAGGTCCTATTGTAATTATGCAAAGTGTGGGCCATTAATGGTGGTTTAGAATCTTGATGGCTCCCATTGACTAGTACAATTAGTTGTAAATGATTTATTTACCTGCAAACCTTCCTGTACACATGTGGGCCAACCCATGAAGAATGGTGACTAGGGGGCTTACAGTGATATGTGACCATGTCACATGACACTGGAATCCAGCATATATCTGGTACTTTTTCATTTAGAAGGAGGGGTGGGGATCCAGAGAGACAAAAGATTCCCACCTTGTGCCAAAGCTATAAAAGGGGGTGGAGCAGGACAAAAGAGGTGGCCAGTCATGAGAGAGCCCCTGCTTACCACCTGAGATGTCTGCTGGAACTAACAAGGACTATACAAGGGGAAAGGATTGGGCCCAAACTAGGAAGGAGTCTAGTCAGTGAAAAAATCTTATTGGAACATCTCTGATGGTGAGATATTACGTGTAATCAGTTTCTTAACATATTAGGCTTAGACATGCTTGGTTTTGCTTTATTTTGCTTGTTGACTTACTTTTGTTATTACTTGAAACCACTTAGATCCTACTTTTTATACTTAATAAAATCACTTTTGTTTATTAATGAACCCAGAGTAAGTGCTTAATACCTGGGGGAGCAAACAGCTGTGCATATCGCTCTATCAGTGTTATAGGGGGCTGAAAATTTATGAGTTTACCCTGTATAAGCTTTATACAGAGTAAAATGGATTTATTTGGGGTTTGGATCCCATTGGGAACTGGATGTCTGGGTGCTGGACAGGTAACCTGCTGAGCTTTGGGGGCGTGGCCCAGACTCTGAGTCTGTCTTGCAGCAGGCTAGTGTGTCTGGCTCAACAAGACAGTGTTTTGGAGTCCCAAGCTGGCAGGGAAAACGGGCTCAGAGGTAATTTCAGCACATCAGGTGACAGTCCCCAGGGGGTCTCTGTGACCGAACCTGTCACACTCCCCATCTCTGAAGAACACTAAATAAACCTGCATGCACATACTATATCTTTGCCTGTGCCAATTCAGCATTCATTCAATATGCTTAACCTGTTTGCTAATTTTACTGTTACACCTTCTGAATTGCATATTTGGTGTGGTATTATGCAAGCTATGCTGTTCTGTCAGTGGAAATATAGCACACACTTCTATTGATAAAACACATATCCTATATAGACATTGTGTAAATTCAAGAAAATCACCTCTCCCCCACCTTTTAAATTCTTCAGGATAAGAATAAACGAACACCATTATGTTTAAATAATATTGCTTTCTAAAAATCTTTTCAAGCTGATAATTCATGTCAGCAACAACAAAACGTAGCTGGCTGGTAATATTATGAGGGGGATGGTGCTTAAATTAGAATTAAATGCATGTAATTAATAACTATTTTATGTTGCTTTATATTGGGCAGTTTTTATATAAGATACATCTATTTCCTTAGCATGTATCAGACAAATTACAAAATAACTGAAATTCACTGAATATCCTTACCACCACTGTCGATCAAAACATTTTTAATACTTAAGTGCTTTCCTCTTCTGAGTGTTGGGAGGATGGGGAGAATCTGTCATCCCCCCCACCCTCCCTGGAAGTACCCAGGCTTTGTTATGTTTTTAATGTTACTGTGAAAAGCACAGAGTTGAATAAATATAATTAGGAGACATCAGTTCTGAAACTTAAATTAATGAGTGCTTCCCTTAGTGATTTGAGCAGTACATCCAAGTTGAGATTTCTCCCCCTGCCCCTAGAGTGTGGTGACGAAAGGATATTCTGATTAGCCAAATGGTATAGATTAGTTATGACTCATCTCTGGAATTCAGCTACTTGAATTCCTATAGGTAGTATTGGGTGCTTGCCAGTAAGATTTTATGAATATCTACTTGGTGTTTGGCTATGATACTATGTTAGCTGTCTAGACACTTTTTTTTTAGGTAAGCACATTTTCATACCCTAAATAATATGGTACAGGATGAATTATGGTTTTGTTTCCATTGGCGTGTATTTTGACTTCATGTTGTGTGGTTCCAAAAGATAGATGATGATAACATGACCAAAAATAGGGCAGAAACTGATTTTATAAGTGGCAGTTAGAAGAGGGTCATTCAGTATACAGTATTTTGAAATGCAAAGAAAAATTTCTATTAGGCATAGTTTATATGTCTAGTATATTCCATGTGTGTGTCAAGATTTTCAAAGAGAGAGAATGTATTTAAATGCTAAAGGGCCTCAAAATCCTTATTATTTCTTTTTTATATTATGGTAGTTCCTTGGGCTTATGGAGAAAGGCACCTCAATGTGCTAGGCACTGTACAGACCTAGGATAATAGGCATTCCCTGCCCCAAAGGGCTGAGAGTCTTTTGATAATTTTCCAGTTCCTTCTCTGTAATTCTGAAGTTGCTGATGTTGTTGGTAGTGCTTGAGTAGAGTTTAATTGTCTCTGGAATTTGATAATTATATGATTGTTGATCCTTTTGGAGTTATAGCTTTATTAATCAGATAAAATGAAATTTTGAATCTTTTATTAAAATTAGACCTTGGATATTTTGTTTTCATTATTTTTCTGAAGTTAATTATTTTATATTTAATTAACGACACTGCACTGTTCCTCTTCCAGTTAGCTGTGTTCTTTTGTTCACTTAGGTTTTTAGTTGTTTTTTATATTGTCACTTGTTTGTGCCCATCACTTTTTCCTGGTCTGTGAGGAGATGATAAAGGAATGGCACAAGGCAGAATGGAAAGGGCACACTGGTGGGGATTTTGTTGATGGGACTTGTTGCCAGGGTATTGTGATCTTGGGTGAGGGTGGGGATATACTGCAAGGGCATCCATTGTAAGAGCACTTTCATTTATAATAGCAGAAATCTAAATAAATGTGATCATCTTCCCATTCCAAGTGCATTTCCATTGTATTATGGCCCTCTAATACTAGCAAGTGACAATTTTTTTTCTATAAACAAGCGTGAAAATACTTAAAGTAGCACTTTAAAGTTGGAGATCTTTAAACCTTACATAAGAGCTTCCAAGCTGTATACTGAGTAGGTAAATATCAATATTCTCATTGTGTAGATGCTGTACATAGTGGAAATCAATGTCCAAGACAGGATTATAACTCAGGGCTTGTCTACACTACGACTTAAATCGATGCAACTCATGTCGCTCAGGGGTGTGAAAAAGGCACCCCTCTGAGTGACATAAGTTAGATTGACTTAAAGCTGTGTCCACACAGCATCGATGCAGCTGTACCAATATAGCACGTCTGGAGAAGACCAGCCCTCAAGAACTTTACTCCTCTTCTGCCCATTCTAGGTAATACAAGTATAATATAAGAACATTGTTTAAAATTGTAAATGTAACACTAGTCTTTAAATAGACCCATAATTATCAATGTTTGTTTAATTATTCCCTACCTTGTGTAACTAAAGCTGTGCACAATAAGTGGCTGTCTCATCCACTTTGCACACTTGTAAAAAAGTATAATAGATTTAAAATGTTTATTAAAGCTAATGTTAAAAATATATAAAATACAAAGGTTGGGAAAAGAGCGTCCGTACATCCGGGTTTAGGGCTTAAATTATCCCAAAATATAAAGTTAGTTTTTAAAAGTAATATGATACATAGAAGCGACAAAGAGTCCTGTGGCACCTTATAGACTAACAGACGTATTGGAGCATAAGCTTTTGTGGGTGAATACCCACTTCTTCAGATGTGGGTATTGGGTATACCCAATTGGGCATGTGGGTATTCACCCGCAAAAGTTTATGCTCCAGTACCTCTGTTAGTCTATAAGGTGCCACAGGACTCTTAGTCTGGATCTGAAGAAGCGACAAACATGGCTGCCCCTCTGAAACATGATACATAGAGTACATAATCAGAAATAACACAAACTTAGGTGAATAGATTTAATAATACAGTTTAGATATTAGAATCCAAATTCTCAGGTAAATCACTCATGAAAAGTTATACAGACATTTGGTTGTGGAAATCAAAATATATCAATGAGTGGAGATTGTTCCTCAGTAATTGAGAATTAGGTTGGTTGTCCATTAGAAAATATAATCCATGAGGAAAGTATTTGTTACCTTCCTGCCTGCGCTTCTCATTAGCATTCCAGTTCATCCCTCCTGGGATTGCCTATGTCCAGTGATGTGTTCTATGTAGATGTCCCTTGACCGCCTGATGATGTCTGACACCATGAGTTGCCGCATCATCCAAGCATAGTGTTAACTGATTCTGCATTCTCTCAGCACTCGCTTGTTACTGGGGTCCCATGTGCCTAAGGGTCCGACAATCATAACTACACAAGGTGCAAGTATAGTCGGGTCTGAAAAAATGAAGTGCTGACCACCTCCAGTGACCTTCTGGTGACCCTTACCTTCTGTTGCAGTTGTGAGAAATCTGTACCTTGTGGGACTGAATACCATATGATAAACCATAAATTATTAAATTAGGGTGGATTCAGCCCCACCAGGTTTCGTGAGGCACTCCAGCATATGGAGGAGGAGTTAGCTAAGATTGGTCTCCATGTTTCATGGTCAAAGACAAAACTGCAAAATCTAGGACCAAGTCCACCCGCAACTCCAGTGTCTTTGAACAATGAAACTGTCGAATCAGTTTCCAGCTTTTGCTATCTGGGTTCTATACTTACCAGCTCCTCCAATTCTCACACAGAGGTTCTCTATCAAATTGGCATCACAGCATCTGCCATGGGCCATTTACAATGGATATAGAATCAACATCATCTTAGTATGACAACCAAGTTCAGGATTTATTCAAGCTGTATCTTTCCCATACTTTTGTACAGCTGTGAAACATGGACGCTACACCGCGCAGACTGGACAAAGCTGGAGGCTTTCCACACAAAATATCAACGTCATATACTGGGCATAAAGTGGAATGACTTCATCTGTAATGTAGATGTTTTTGGTCACTTGAGTCTGCAGACTACTGGGGCCATTGTCCACAGGTGGCACCTTACACTTTTTGGACATGTCGCAAGGATGCCACAAGAAGTTCCAGGGAATGCCATTCTCCGGGTGACTTGTAACATCCAGGGTAAAATTCCACCAACTGAGGGGTGGAGGTGGCCCAGAGACAGACCTCCTATTACATGAGTTCATCAAGTCTGTTCCGATGTTGGACTCTCAGGTCCTCAAGCCTTTGCAGTTGTGCAGGAATTGACCAAATGGCTAATGACTGCTATGGCCGATGTCTGGCTAAGCGTTGAAGAAGAAGAAAAAGCACCAGGTCAGCTGAGTAGGAGTTTTGCCATTGACTTCATTGGAACAGGAACAAGCCTTTAATTTCAAGAATGTAAATTTAATGCCGGTCTATTTTACAAATGTCATGTACGTTCTCAGTGATTTGTAGATATGAAATGCACTCTCAGCATGTTTGCAGATGACACTAAGCTGGGGGGAGAGGTAGATATTCTGGAGGGTAGGGATAGGGTCTAGAATGACCTAGACAAACTGGACTTAAGAAGGAAGAATCCCGTGCACCGCTACAGGCTGGGAACCGACTGGCTAAGCAGCAGTTCTGCATAAAAGGACCTGGGGATTACAGTGGATGAGAAGCTGGATATGAGGCAGCAGTGTGCCCTTGTTGCCCAGAATTCCAATGGCATATTGGGCTGTATTAGTAGGAGCATGGCCAGCAGATCAAGGGAAGTGATCAATCCCCTCTATTCAGCACTGGTGAGGCCACACCTGAGTGTTGTGTCCAGTTTTGGTCCCCCCACTACAGAAGGGATGTGGAAAAATTGGAGCAAGTCCAGCGGAGGTCAACGAAAATGATTAGGGTGCTGGGGTACATGACCTATGAAGAGAGGCTGAGGAAACTGGGGTTATTTAGTCTGCAGAAGAGAAGAGTGAGGGGGGATTTCATAGCAGCGTTCAACTACTTGTTCCAAAGAGGATGGATCTAGACTATTCTCAGTGGTGGCAGATGACCGAACAAGAAGCAATGATCTCAAGTTGCAGTGGGGGAGGTCTAGGTTGGATATTAGGAAACAGCATTTCACTGGCAGGGTGGTGAAGCACTGGAATGGGTTACCTAGGGAGGTGGTGGAGTCTCTCTCCTTAGAGGTTTTTGCTGGGTTGACAAAGCCCTGGCTGGGATGATTTAGTTGGTGCTGATCTTGCTTTGAGTAGGGGATTGGACTAGATGACCTCCTGAGCTCTCTTCCAAACCTAATATTCTGTGATTCTATGAAAACAGTTGACTGTTAACAAGCACTTCATGATGAAAAGTATTGCTTCAGTTAGAAACATCCCAAATGTACATGGTCCTGTATGGAGCAAAATTGCTGAGTCTTTATTTTTTATTTAGATTTTCTTTATTCCTGTCTTTAGTTGATAAACAGAACATATAACAGTAGATGAGAGCTATGTGGGGGATATAATACATGGGGATATAATTATCCCTACTTCTTGTTCATTTATGACCAATATAAGCTCCCAAATATGGAAATAAATGTCTTCCCATTTACCCATACACATTTCTTCCCAACACCTGCATCTTCTCCCCTCCCCGTCTCCTCTCCCCCACTCCCAGTAGCTACATGCAGTAAAAGGAAAATAACTAGGTTGCTGGGCCAAATTCTCATTCCCTGTCCAAATCACGAGTAAAAGATCTTCATATGAGGTGTGGAGTGACTGGAACCTTCTCTTTAGTCCAGAGCCATGATGTGAACCACCTAGCAGCAATGAAACCTCTTTGAGAATAATACTGCAATTTCTGCCATGCAGTAGCAGCTGCTGCCCTCCTAACACCCCCACATGGTGGGTTTGGTCAGTGGGTCAGTGTGGTTAGCTGATCTGTTGACCATGTCTTCAGCCACATTCAAACCCACTCTGACCCTACCGTATAAAGTGCTGCTGTGGAGTCGTCTTGTGAAATCTCTCCTTGGTTAGCCTGTGAGAGAGCTGTGTGTGGGGGACAGGGAATTATACGGGTGGTTTTTTATATGCCTATAAAATGTACACTATGGTATTGCTACTGGTATTGTTTGTTTCTGTAGCTATTGTTCTATCATTTAAAACAACTGGCTCTGCTAGATGTATATTAGTACATTTTTTGGACACATTGCATTTTATTTTCTCAAGAACAGAACTGTATTGGCTAATGTTGGATCGCTATCTTTGCACAGTGCTCTGGTCAATGCCCTCCCAAACCCTTCTACGGCAAGGCAGCTGCCAAGAGGAGAGCACTGATCCCTTTGAGATTGCCCAGAGCTGAGAATAGAATCAGGACAAGCAGCCAGATGCCAGAGAGAGCACAGGCCATTATTCCTTATAGCGAGAAACAGGAATTGAAACACCTGTTTTTATACTGGGTAGAAGCCTATGGATCAGTACTGCTTTATGATGTACATTGATGTGGAAATTCAGAAAAACAAATAGGGTTTATTGATGGAATTTGTTGAGAATGTTGCCTCCATTACACAAATAAGGGCTAGAATAGTCCTTCAGAGTGCTGAGAGACTGGTGGATCTTATAAGCATTGAGGGAGAAAATGGCCTCCAAAAACTCTGCAACACAAATCATATCTTTTTTAAAAACAAACTTTGAAACTATTTCTTAGCCAAGACACGGTGCCATGATTTCAATCAGTTAGACCATACCCTGCTGGGATCTTTCTTAATAAGGTTTGCCATGTAAAGAAACTTTTGAAATGCAACTTCTTTAAACAGCTGATAGAGGAGACTGAGATAAAATAGGTGCTATCTAAAGCAATATGCTGAGCAAATAATTGAAAGGCTAAAATCAGGTTTTGAGGAATCTGATCCTAGGTGACTAATTATTTTTTTGCCAACCAAAGTCGTGACTCCTATTTTGAGTAGCTGTGCAATTAAAAACATTTTTGGAGATGGAGTTGCAGGGTAGTTGCCTATAGGTTAACAGCAGCCTTTTTCTACTCCCAAATCAGAACATGTCTTAACAAAGCATCTGATGACTAGTCGCTAGCAAGCTATCTAAGGATTTCTTAGATTACTTACAATTTGCTAAGGAACTTCTGTTGTATTGATTATAACTTTCCATGTTTATGGGGATTAATTAATAGGGCTAAGTATGAAAGGCTACCAGCTAATTACATTAAGAAGTAAAGTGAGCTTTAATTATGGAACATAATTGTCAATAATTGTCCAATAGTTATTCTGTAATCAGGTTCTTCTGAGCCTACATAAAAATAAGACCTTTTTAACATAAAGATATTAGCATTGCAGTAGTGACAAAGAGTTCTGTGGCACCTTATAGACTAACAGACGTATTGGAGCATAAGCTTTCGTGGGTGAATACCCACTTCTTCAGATGCATGTATTCCCCCACGAAAGCTTATGCTCCAATACAACTATTAGTCTATAAGGTGCCACAGAACTCTTTTATCAGAGGGGTAGCCGTGTTAGTCTGGATCTGCAGAAGCGACAAAGGGTCCTGCGGCACCTTATAAACTAACAGAGGTATTGGAGCATAAGCTTTTGTGGGTGAATACCCACTTCTTCGGATGCAAGCAGTGGAAATGTCCAGGGGCAGATATAAATGTTCAGGGAAGAGTCAAGCTAGAGATAACGAGGTTAGCTCACTGTGAGAGGGTGAGGCCCTCTTCTAGCAGTTGAGGTGTGAATACCAAGGGAGGAGAAACTGCTTTTGTAGTTGGCTAGCCATTCATAGTCTTTGTTTAGTCCTGAGCTGATGGTGTCAAATTTGCAAATGAACTGAAGCTCTACAGTTTCTCTTTGGAGCCTGGTCCTGAAGTTTTTTTGCTGCAGGATGGCTACCTTTAAGTCTGCTATTGTGTGTCCAGGGAGGTTGAAGTGTTCTCCTACAGGCTTGTGTATATTGCCATTCCTTATATCTGATTTGTGTCCATTTATCCTTTTGCGTAAGGACTGTCCAGTTTGACCGATGTACATAGCAGAGGGGCATTGCTGGCACATTATGGCGTATATTACATTGGTGGATGTGCAGGTGAATGAACCGATGATGGTGCGGCTGATCTGGTTAGGTCCTGTGATGGTGTCCCTGGTGTAGATACATGGGCAAAGTTGGCATCGAGGTTTGTTGCATGGATTGGTTCCTGAGTTAGAGTTATTATGGTGTGGTGTGTAGTTGCTGGTGAGAATATGCTTCAGGTTGGAGGGTTGTCTGTGGGCGAGGACTGGCCTGCCTCCCAAGGCCTGTGAAAGTGAGGGGTCATTGTCCAGGATGGGTTGTAGATCACTGATGATCCGCTGGAGAGGTTTTAGCTGAGGGCTGTAAGTAATGGCCAGTGGAGTTCTGTTGGTTTCTTTCTTCGGCTTGTCTTGCAGCAAGAGGCTTCTGGGTACACGTCTGGCCCTGTTGATCTGTTTCCTTGTTTCCTCATGCGGGTATCGTAGTTTTGAGACTGCTTGGTGAAGATCTTGTAGGTGTTGATCTCTGTCTGAGGGGTTGGAGTAAATACGGTTGTACCTCAGTGCTTGGCTGTAGACAATGGATCATGTGGTGTGTCCAGGATGGAAGCTGGAGGCATGCAGGTAGGCATAGCAGTCGGTGGGTTTTCCGTATAGAGTGGTGTCAATGTGACCATCGCTTATTTGCACCGTGGTGTCTAGGAAGTGGACTTCCCATGTAGACTGGTCCAGGCTGAGGTTGATGGTGGGGTGGAAGCTGTTGAAATCGTGGTGGAATTCTTCCAGAGTTTCTTTCCCATAGGTCCAGATGATGAAGATGTCATCAATGTAGCGTAGATAGAGAAGGGGCATGAGTGGACAAGAGCTGAGGAAGCATTGTTCCAGGTCAGCCATAAAAATGTTGGCATATTGTGGGGCCATGTGGGTGCCCATAGCGGTGCCACTGGTCTGGAGGTATATATTGTCACCAAATTTGAAATAATTGTGCGTGAGGATAAAATCACAGAGTTCAGCAACCAGAACTCTTTGTCACTTCTACAGATCCAGACTAACACGGCTACCCCTCTGATACTTAGCATTGCAGTGGGGTTTTAATTAGTTGTTTCACTGCTTCGGTGCTGGGAGGTATAACAAGCACATCATCAGTGGAATATGAGTTTTTGCAGTACTACCAGACTTACGTAATACATTCCAATGTTCAGTTGAACAAGATGCAGGGAAGTTGTGAAAATCACTTTAAATATTTCAGTTGATACCACACCCATTTAGCCAGGATGATTCTGAGATGATCATCCTCCATCTGGTGTTCCATGCTGGTGTAAAACCACAGTAATGCCTGAAGTTCCTGGTGTTTTGTGAAGTCTGGGAGCCCAACATTGAATGAGGAGAACATCATAATGTGTGTGGACTTCATTGGATTTGTGACACTGGATGGCCAGGTCTTGCTAGAGTGTATTCAGGTCAATTCACTTGTGTATTAGTATTTGTGACGGTGTACCCCATAAGGCTTTATGGGGAGATGCTTATAAATGTATATATGATATAACTAGAATGTGTTTTATGCTACGTGTGCCATGTAACACATCTCTGTAAAAGTTATGATCTACTGAATCTATTCCTCCTCTTTGTATGCATGTATCATTTTTGTAGTTGAAGTTATGAATATTGGTTGTATACTTGCTTGTTTTCTGCATAGCCTTAGTAAGAGCATTTGCTCAGGGTCTAGAGAAAGGAATGTGCAGGTTAAGTGCCCAATCAAGAAATACTTAACAGACAAAAGAACTTGGAGATACCAATCCACATCTGAGCTTTGCCAGGGATGTGGCTTGGCTGGTAAGGAAATGAGTTGTGCATGGACATGTGACTTTCCCATGTGACCCCAAAACTCCATTTTGTAACTGGATGCTACACAGGGAGAGGGAGGGGTGTCCACCAAGAGGAGAACCCTCCATTTTGTCTTCAGCTGGCTAAAGAGAGAGCCTCTCCACCCCCAAGGATATACCTGAAAGAAACTGGAACAAAGGACAATAACTATAGGGGGTGTGAGTGATTGCTGGACCCAGGCTAGGAGGACCATAGCCTGTAAAAGGAAGTTTACTGGAACTGGTGAGGTTTTTATCTGTATTCAGTGTGATTAGACATAGACTTGTGTGTTTTATTTTATTTTACTTGGTAATTCACTTTGTTTGGTCTGTTACTACTTGGAACCACTTAAATCCTACCTTCTGTACTTATTAAAATAACATTTTACTTTTTAATTAACCTGGAGTACGTGTTAGTACCTGGAGGGGGCAAACAGCTCTGCATATCTCTCTATCTGTGATATAGAGGGCGAACTATTTATGAGTTTACCCTGTATAAGCTTTATACAGGGTAAAACTGATTGATTCAGGGTTTGAACCCCATTGGGAGTTGGGTACTGGGTGCCAAAGGGAAGAACACTTCCTAAGCTGCTTACAGGCAAGCCTAAAGCTGTTAGGGGATGTGCCTCAGACCTGGGTCTGGGTTTGCAGCAGGCTAGTGGGTCTGGCTCAAACCAGACAGGATTCTGGAATTCCGAAGCTGGAAAAGGCAGGAAAGCAGGGGCAGGAGTAATCTTGGCACACCAGGTGGCAGCGCCAAGGGGGTTTCTGTGATACCAACCCGTCACAGTATTGATCAAAGCAATTAGTGTTTTGGGTGTTTAAATTTCATAAAACTAATGGAATGTTACAAGCCCTGTTTTCACTTATCTGTTCCTGTTATAATGTAATAGCAAACACTTACATGGTAAATACCCCTATAACTAAATAACTCATCAGACATCAAAGAAGCAATGTGGAATGCTAATAAAGGACTTTATCAGAATGGCCATTGTGGTGATGACCTGAGGTCAGAAACTCAAAGTGCATTCCTCACTCATCACCATCAAAGGAAAAACCGACTTGGGTAGAGAGACTGTCAGCTTGTCTTCTGTGAGAAGAAGGTATAAATATGTATTCGAAGAATGATCCTTTATCTCTGGACTGTTTGGATTCTAACAGGATAGAATAAATGATTGAGAAGATGGAGACCCCCAGAGTTATTCTGGGTAGCCCTGAAAGACTTTTGGAAAACTGGCAGTTTTTTAATTTCTCAATAACTCTCATTCTTTTTTCTTAGCTAACAAACCTTTATTTAGTTTACTATAGAATTGGCTGCCAGCATTGTCTTTGATATAAGATCCAGAGTATCAATTGATCTGGGGTAAGTGACTGGTCTCTTGAGACAGGAAGAAATCTGTTTTGTGTCATTTTAGGTTTAAGCAACCTTTTATCACAAATTCCAGTTTGTCTGGCTGGAGAGGCTAAGGGGACTATCTGTGACTCCATGGTAAGATGGTATAATCATCCAGGAGTTCACATTTGTTGCTCTCTTAGTAATATCTAATTATAGAGCATATCACCAGCTGGGGTGTCTGGTCTTGTTTTCTGACAGTCTGCCCCGAGGTAGGCACTCCAGCTGTGAGCCACTCCAGACAGCATGACATGACTGACAGTATAACATGACTATTGTTTTTTTTCATGACTTGGTATAGGTTCAAGTTTATTTGTATTGTGATATTCTAGAGGCGCCTGTCACAGATCAGGACCATATTTGCTAGGTAGTGTACATGTGAAGAGACCGCCAGTGCCCAATTTATAGTGTAATTTAGGGTTAGGCTAATTTTAGGTTCATTGAATTTTGTGGATATAAACCTGAAACATACCTAGTTTGCACATATCTAGTGCCAAACCAAATGATTTTATTCACTTTCTACTGAAAATTGGAGAAGATATGTTACAAGGACTGTGTGAGGGTGGTGAGTTCTGAAAGAGCCCAGGCAAACCTGATATTAAAGGGATTCACTCAAAGCCTGTTCGTAGCAACTGGTAAATATCATGCTGTATTGAACTCAGAACAGAAATACTTGCTGTGCATCTTGAGGAGACACCACTGGATATTACTGAAAGGATTAGAGAGTAACGAGTCTCTGTTACCATATCCCACATTTATACCTTATGGTGTTGTTGTCTAAGTTGCCCTGAACCTCCTCTTCCACAGTGGGACATTGGCCTTTTCTTTAAGCAATCTCCCACAGATATGTAATTGATAGGGATGGTCCCTGTGCATGTGTATATAATTTCACTAAGGTAAAAGAGGGACAAAATTCTGTAATGGGATAACTCTTGTTCTATTCCTTGGCAGCATTTAGAATTTAAAGAAGTGGAATGTCCAAGAGTGCAGTAGTTTGCGTCTGAGGCTTAAAACAAACAAAACCCCAACAAAAACAAAGAGGAGTCTGGTGGCACCTTAAAGACTAACAGATTTATTTGGGCATAAGCTTTCGTTGGTAAAATACCCCACTTCTTCAGATACACCAACGAAAGCTTATGCCCAAATAAATCTGTTAGTCTTTAAGGTGCCACCAGACTCCTCGTTGTTTTTGTGGATACAGACTAACACGGCTACCCCTCTGATACTTAAAACCCCAACACAGTCACATGACAAAAAGTAGAATGTGGGTAAACTTACAAACCCATTTGTTGCTAGAATTCGTGTATCTTGTACCAGCCTCTCACCACCAACTTGCCCGTCTTGCTGCATGTATTCTGGAATTAAACTATTTCATATACCAATAACTGTAATGTCCCTCTAGCTAGCCTGAGTTTTAGTATTTATTGATTCCTTTTGGGACAGACTGGATGTTTTGGGTAGTATTTTCAGCAGCTTTCGGCATTGGTCTGCTCCCATTGATGTTAATCAGAGTTCCACCAGAGTTAGGTTAAGGCTGAACACTTAAGAAAATCCAGCCCCTTGATGGCAATCAAGGTTTTGTAAGAATCCTGTCAAATTATTACAAAATTTAGTCTTATACTTATAAAGTTTCTTTCATTTATAGTTTATAAAGAGTTAATTTATAGTCCAACAGATGAATAGGTTGCTTATAATAATTTAAACACCTACAGATGTTCTTAGAACATCTATAACACGAATTTCTGCTTATAATCCCTTAATAATTTAACCCATCATAAACACTTTATAAACAGAATCTTATATTAGTGTAACTGGAAGATCTACTCAAATCACATTCAGAATGGAAATTTTTAATAAAGTTCAACACAAAGTATTAAATGTTACATGTTTTAAGTCTTTCTTATTAGAAGCAGGAGAGTGTCCATAATATTGAAAATATGTAAATAGCTTCTCTAAGAGTGCCAATAACTCTAAGGTCCTATATTTTATTAGTAGACTCATCATTTGGCTCATTTATGCCTGTGAAGAACCATGTCTATACATAAGAAAAATATTCTCTCTTATCCTCCATCAGCACTTTTTTAAACTGGGAAGCTATTTTGAGAAAGAAAAACCACAGTAAAGGACAAATGAAAGCTGATATGGTTAGTGCCTTCTCTAGAGGATTAGATGTATGTTTGGCTTTCACTGAGCAATTCGAGAATTTTTCTATCGTCTTTTTGTCCAGGTTTATTGTCTTCATCAAGATGTACCTCAGCATTACCTCCATATCACAGCTGCCAGCAACTGTTTTCTCATTGATATTACTAGACTAGTACTTGTCAGAAATTCTGGAAAACAAAGCTGGTGTCTCATTTGAGGAGTGGTGAAGTTTTCAGTCATCCATATATATTATCTATCATTCATCATCTAATCTATACTGTACCACATTGGACTATGCATTCTTTAGCATCCTGTATTACATAAATGTTAATATAACAAAGCATAAGGATGCTGATGTAAGGGAAAAAAACAAGAGGTGATCACTAGTTCTGAAAAGAATTTAAGTGTTTTAGGTTAATACAATAAATATATATATATAGTAGTACAAACACAGAAGTTTGCATTTATCTGATTGAAATATGTACCATATCACATAGTAAACGGGGATATTTTCCTTCTATAATGTGCTGTAGGGTGATACCTGGTCATGCAGTGCAAGGATATTAACAAAACGGTGGGGTATAGGATTCACCATTGGGTCATGATGTTTGATACATGCCTCTAACAGTGGCCATCAGGTGCATTAGAGGCAAATCTCTCCATCATGTGCCTAGCCTATTGTGACATATACAGGAAGAATTTTTTTCTGACCCTTGCAATGGTCAGCTTCTCTCCTCAGATATGAGATTTCATTGCTACTATTTTGGCACGTGTAACTACAAAGCTTATTAGTGGCCACAAAATAATCAACCCCCTTTTAAAATCCAGCTACACTATTTGAACCACATTCATCCCGAGGATAAGGCAATGCAATTGCACTGAAATCAGTGGAGTTTTCAGGTTATATGAGAAAAGAATTTGGCCCATCAGCTCTCACCTCCTTGAAAATTACATTGTGATTACATAGTCTGTAAATTTATATTTCTTTTTATGTGCTTGAAATTTATCTGCCATCAATCTCAATGGAAAATAATTTCCTAATGTATGTTAGGAGTCATTTTTTTCTGTTCAGTTTTTCACCCCCAAATTAAGTACCCGCTAATATTTTTCTTTCATGCCATTGAATCTTATTTCTTGTAGTTTGTCATTATCCATTATGCATAGCTCAACCTAACTCTAATGATTTTTTTTGCCTTGCTGAGATCTCCTGTGATTCAGTTGAGTGGAGTTATGCGAGGTATAACAATGAAGTAGTAAACAATGAAGAGGCTTTAGCAGCAATCCACAGATTAATATAAAAAAATAGTTAGTCCATGGAGCTCCTGCAGCCAGCCCTCTTGCCCCCATTCATTTACTACCACAGGGAGCTGTCAATAGCCTTCATGCTACTGTGTACATAAAAATGGATTTCTTGTTGTAGAAATGGTAACATTGCCTGTATGGTGTATTCCTCAAATAAATCTCTTGATCTGCAAAAGAACAAGGCAGCCTAGGGAGCTCGTTGGCAGCCAAATTATTTGACAGTCCCAGAGACTTCTTCAGAGGCTATGGCCTGAACTATGATAGGCCCTAGCGGGGAGCCAGCTGTGGTTACTAGCACTGTAAGATATCTTTGCAACTTGGCATGTTAGACATGTGACAGTTCTATATTCTCTTCAGAGGTACCAATTAGGGTTGTCAGGTGTCCAGTTTTCAACCAGAAGACCAGTCAAAAAGGGACCCTGGTGGCTCCAGTCAGCACCGCTGATTGGGCCATTAAAAGTCCGGTTGGTGCAGGGCTGGCAGGTTCCTTATCTAGCTCCACACAGTTCACCGGAAGTGGCGATATGCCCCTGCGGCTCCTAGGTGGAGGCACGTCCATGGGGCTCCATGTGCTCCCCCCACCCTGAGCGCCAGCTCCCCGGCTCCCATTGGCCAGGAACCACAGCCAATGGGAGCTGTGGGGGTAGAGCTTGTGGGCAGAGGCAGCGTGCAGAGCCACCTGGCTGAGCGTCTGCCTAGGAGCTGGAGGGACATGCTGGCAGCTTCCCGGGAACCTCCTGCGGTGGCGCTGCCTGGAGCCCACACCCCGAATGCTATTCTCGCACCCCAACCCCCTGCCCCAGCCCTGAGCCCCCTCCCACACTCTGAACTCCTGAGCCTTAGCCCAGAGACCCCCTCTGCACCCGAAACCCCTCATCCCCAGCCCCACCCCAGAGCCTGCAGTCCCAGATGGAGCCTTCACCTCCCCCCGCACCCCAATCCCATGCCCCAGCCCAGAGACCCCTCCCACACCCTGAACCCCTCATTTCTGGCCCCATACCAGAGCCTGCCACCCCAGTCAGAGCTCTCACCCCCTCCACACCCCAACCCTCTGCCCCAGCCAGGTGAAAATGAGTGAGTGAGGGTGGGGGAGAGCAAGCGACAGAGGGTATATTGCTAACCATACAAATGTTTACCTCATATAAAATCTAATAAATAAATTGTGTAATTGGTTACAAATGTGCACTCTCAGATATTTAAAATATGGCATTTTATTTTTCTGTTACAAATCACTTAATGAACATCCGTAAAAATGGATTTTTAAGAAGTTGTAATACGTTTATTTTACTTTTGGTAAAAAGAGCCCAAATTATTTTATTATTACTTCTAAATATTGCATATAAGTATTATGGTGATAAACACAGTGGTCCAATTTTCAGAAATGGGCATCTTTTAGAAGGACGTCTAGATCCTAATTTGAATTCTTACATCAGAATTTAGGAAGACAATGTAGGCATTTTCTTGCTAAGATGCCAAATTTGGGATCTGGATGTTCTTTTGAAGCACTGATATTTTGAATCTTTACATTATCTGAGTGCTAGTCTGTATTCATATTCCATAGCTGTTGAATGCACATCCAGTGTGCATGCATTAGAGAATTTTCTAGTCAGCACTATCTATCAGGACAGCGTATGCACCCTTCCTTTCCTGGTGCGCTGTGTGAGGATATAAAGGGCAGAGATGCCCCACCACACTCAGTTCCTTCTCTACCGCCTGTTGTGCATGTCAGATCAACTCTTGTCAGGATTTACCTCCGTGTTAGCAACTGCTTGCTTAGCAGTTCATTTAAGTCTACAGAATATGTGGTCACTGGCAATATTAGTGGCCAGGGCTGACCAGGGGGAATTCCCAGTCTTTAAGAACTCCCAAACTGCTAGGCAGTCATGCCTCTGAATGATGGACACACAAGGTTTCTATTCTGCCTCACAGAGGGACATGACACAGCACGGTAAAATCTGCAGGCCCTTCTCAAAGAGGACTAGGTGCTTGAGGCAGGTGTACCTGAGGGCTTTCCTTATGGAGCTAATGATGAATCTGGTCTCTGACTCCTAGCTCCAGGTGTTTGCATCTTTGGGCTGTCAAAATCGACTCTGGCTTCAGCATTGAAACTGGCTGAAGGGACACTCAAGTCGGCAGCTTCCGCCTCTGGGAAGCAGAGTAAAAGATCAGACAGGGACCATAAGTCCTCAAAGGAGAAGAGATGAAGATTACCCTTTCTAGGTCCAACTTCAAGGCTACATAAGATCACTAGACTGTCGGACATTAAAGGTGCCTCAAAACTTAGGAAAACTTTTCTGAACACCAGAGCCAGTAATAGCTGAGTGGACCTGGACATAATAGTTGCTCTGCCTGATGCCTCCACACACATTTTAGCATTAGCACTGAGGCAATTGGAGAAAAGGTCAGCTAGTATGGTACTGGATAGAAGCCTGATGCTTGTGGTGCTGGGCATTCTATTGGTCCTGCATTGACTCCAGCATGGTTTCCTCCACACCAATTTACAGACATTCCACCACTTCGGGACATGTTGGCAGAGAGGGATCCCATGTGGCTATTGGAGCCAAATTCACCCCTGATGCTGCCCAGGATCCTGGACCCAGTGACTTCATTGCTTTGAGCATCCAGCCAGGTTCCCCTACACTAACAGGGTGAGCACCACCATTCCTGGAGAATTGTCCCCTCTCATCTTCTGACTGACAGGAAAGCCATCAAATATCCCTGGTCAGATCTCCAGACTCAGCAGTATTGATCTCATGGTGGGGGATAAGAAGAGCAAATCCGTTGTCGATGGCATACTGTATTAGTAACTCAGCCCAATACTGGGGACTACTGGTACCAAACATCATGGGGTCCAGTGCTATACCATCATAGTGTGTGGTGCCTGTGAGCCCTCTGGGGAGCACAGTACTACCTCAGGACTGGCCTTTCCACCATACTTGTGGCACAGACAAAGACTGGCCTTTCCACATACTTGTGGCACCAGTGACTGGATCCATTCCCCAGACCAGAGCCACGAGTGGGCTGCTCTCATGCAGAAGGTCGAGGGTGAGGGATGGACAGTACCGGCCATGACCTCATCATCTCTAGCTGATGCCCTGGCACCAGATCATTTAGCTTACCATTCCTGAGGACTACAAGACGTTCCAAATCCTCCTGAGATGAGTAGTAGTGGCCTTTGCGATACCTGTTGAGGAGGTGCAGGATATGCTGCACAATCTCCTTGATATCCTACACTTGGTATGGGAACACACAGTGATCCTGATCAATGAGGATCTGGAACCACCAGTATCACTGGCATAGGTGTCCAAATGAGCAGACAGTTAATACCAGATCCTGGCTACCTGATAGCACAGTCACAGAGTCATAGAATATTAAGTTAGAAGGGACCATTGTGATCATCTAGTCTGACCTCCTGTATAACACAAGCCATAGAACTTCCCCACAATAATTCCTAGAACAGATCGTTTACATAAAACATCCACTCGACATAAAAATTGTCAGTGATGGAGAATCCATCATGACCCTTGGTAAATTGTTCCACTGGATAATTATGCTCAGTTTTAAAAATATTACACCTTATATCTAGTCTGAATTTGTCTAACTTCAACTTCCATCCATTGGATTGTGTTAGCTATTTGTCTGCTAAACTGAAGACCCCATTATTAAATATTTGTTCCCTGTGTGAATATTTTTACATTGTGATCAAGTCACCCGTAAATCTTCTTTTTGATAAGATAAATTGAACTCTTTGAATCTATCCTTATAAGGTGTGCTTTCCAATCCTTTAATCATTCTTACAGCTCTTCTCTGAACCTCTCTGATTTATCAGCCTCATTCTTGAATCGTGGACACCAGCTCTATTCAGTCCCAGGATCAGGATCCTTGCTGGTGAGTGGCCAATGAGTGAACCCATCAGTACCCCTAAAAAAAAAGAGATGAAGCAGCTCAACTTGCTGACAAGAAAGCTTACTCCGCTTTAAGCCTCCAAATGAAGATATTGAACTACAAAGCAGTTGTGGCAAATATGACCACATCAATGGAGTGCTTTTCAATAAAAAAGTGTAAAGATAGCAGGGATGGTTTCCAGACTGTTCTATTGGAAGGTCCATGTAGTGGGCAGAACCACACTGCATTGGCAACAGTGCTCACAGTGTGCCACTCCTCTTAAATAGTTACAAGCAACTTTTGAGGACCTGCTGTTTTAAGGCTGTTCACTCTTCCACAAGAAGACCATTGAGGTAATGGGATCCTTTAAAAGATCTAGTGCCACTCTGAGAACCCTGGGGATCTATCCTTCAGAAGATGGTACTTCAGAACACAACCAGATCAGCAACTGTCAATCTTCCAGCATGTGCCATGTGAGCCACCAAGCCACAAGCACAGGCCTTTGAGAAGAAAGTCCACCAGGGGGTCTATCAGTTGCTTCACTCTGCTTCAGCACTGACCAGGCAGTAAATTTGACTCACTATTCAAGGATGGCATACCATTCATTCCACAATTTTTGCCCTCTCTTCCTTTTGGCAACTGCCTGGCTCACTTCCAACATGCCTTGTCCAGCATAGCCTCAGATCACTGGTTATTGGAGGTGGTCCAGAGATACAATGCCATTTAGTTCCTCTCCTTCTCCCTGCCCCTACCACCTGAAGCCTTCCACATCCCTCTTCAAGCACCCCTCCCTCAAGAGCCTGGTTGAAAAAGAAGTGCAGACCTTCCTTGCTTTGGGCATGAGGTGAAGGAGGTTCTATTCAAGGGACTTCATTACTGCCAAGAAGACAGGTGAGCTTCATCCAATATTTGACATGAGAGCCTTCAATGCCTCAGATTTAAAAAGGTCTCCTTTCTGTCCATCTTCCCCTCCTTAGATCAGAAAGACTGATATGCTGCCCTTGACCTCAAGATGCATAACTGTGGTATACCCATCGTGGAAGCACTTCTTGGAGTTTTTGTGGGATAAAAATTACTACCAATATCAAGTGTTGACCTTTGGGCTCTCTGCAGTGCCCCATGTATTTATGAAGTGCCTTGCAGTGGTGGCAGCCTACTTCAGAAGGATGGGTATCCAGCTGTTCCCATACTTAGATGGGTCAGAGGCTGCCCAGAATCTCAGGTTTGGCCCAGTATCATATCCATTCTCTAGCTGTTTGCACAGTTTGGGCCTGCTGATGAACAAGAAGAAGTCCACATTAATCCCAATACAGCCAAGAAAGTTCACTGGGGCAATACTCAAGGCTACTCAAGGCAGCTGCCTACCTATCACTTGACTGGTTTCACATGATACATGATCTCTATTCCTACCTACAGTTCCACCTCCTGACATGAAGAATTTCCTGCCTTAGGCTGCTGAGTTTTTTGGCAGTATGTATGTTCTTTACCCTGTATGCAAGGATGTACATACAGTGACTTCAGGCATGGCTGCTTTGAGTCTGCTGCCCCAGAAGACACCACCTAGACAAGGTGGTATGTCTCCCTCTAGTAGTCCTTCCATCATTAGAATTATAGAAGGACTCAGGCAATGTTAACAAGGGGATCCAATACAGCCCCAGTTTGCCTTCATGAACCATACATCTATTTTCAGGGCTCACATGGGTTATCTCATGGTTCAGGGCATTTGTTCCATTACACAAAGGGCTTTACCCATCAATGCTGTAGAACTGGGAGCCACAGAGAGGCCATGTGTAACCTTCCTTCTGGATATTCACAACTGGGCAGTCTTGGTAAGGTCAGACAACATAGCAGCAGTTTTTGACCTAAACAGAAAGGGAGGGACCAGATCTCAGGCCTTCTGTCAGGAGGCCAGCTGACTTTGGGATTTTGCCATAAGACACAATGTTATCCTGTCAGCAGTCTATATTCTAGGTGTGAACAATGTGAAGGCAGATGGCCTGAGCAGGCACTTCTTCAACAATTAATAGTGATCGATAGACATAAGTCCTTCAGAACATCTTCCAGATGTGAAGGGCTCCCCACAAGGACCTTTTTGCAAAAGCAGAGAGCAACAAATGCCAGCACCTATGTTCATGGGGAGGCTGCACTCTTGGAACAACTCTTGGATGTTTTTCTCCTTTCATGTACAGACTGGCTATTCTGTGTGTTCCATCCCATCCCCCTGCTGCCCAAGGTGCTGCAGCAAATAGAAACATATGGTTAGAAGTGACCACAAAGATGATCTAGTCTAAACCCCCGCTGAGATGCAGGATTTGTTGTTTCTAAACCATCCAAGACAGATGCTCTCCAGCCTCCTTTTGAAAACCTCCAGAGAAGGAGCTTCCACAACCTCCCTGGGCAGTCTGTTCCATTGTCCTACTGTTCTTACAGTTAGGAAGTTTTTCCTGAGATTTAATTTAAATATACTGTGCTGTAATTTGAACCCATTGCCTCTTGTCCTGCCCTCTGTGGCAAGAGAGAACAACTTTTCTCCATCTTTTTTTATGTTAGCCTTTTAAGTATTTGAAAACCGCTATCATGTCTGCCCACTCGTCCCCCTTAAGCTTCTCTTTTCCAAATGAAACATACCCACTTCCTTCAGACTTTACTCATTTGGTTTGCATTCCATCCCTTTGATCATCTTTGTTGCTCGCCTCTGGATACCTTCCAGTTTCTCAACATCATTTCTATACATTGTATATAGTACTTATGCTGAGGCCTAACCAGCACCAAATAGAGCACTACTATCACCTCCCGTGACTTGCATGCTCATGCCTCTGTTAATTCAACCTAAAATTGCATTTGCTTTCTTTGCAACAGCATCACACTGTTGACTCATGTTGAGGCTGTGATTCACCTCAACTCCAAGATCCTTCTCAGTAGTGCTACTGACAAGCCAGTTATCCCCCATTCTGTATTTGTGCATTTGTTTTTAATTCCCTAAGTGTAGCACCTTACACTTGTCTGTATTGAATTTCATTTTGTTGTCTATTGCCCTGTTCTCCAATTTATCAAGATCCCTCTGAATTTTACCTCTATCCTCCAAAGTGTTGGCCAAGCTTTGTGTCATCTGCAAATTTGATCAGTATGCTCTCTAGTCCTACATCCAGGACATTAATAAAGATGTTAAATAACACTGGACGCAGAACAGATCCCTGTGGAACCCCACTCAAGACCTCCTTCCATGCTGACATCATTCCATTAGTAGTTACTCTTTGTTTGCAGTTGTTTAGCCAGTTATGTATCAACCTAATGGTAGTTCAACTGAACTCGCATTTCTCCAGCTTACTTATTAGCATGTCATGCAGGACTGTATCAAAGGCCTTGCTAAAGTTCAGGTGTATTATGTCCACCGTATTCCCCCTATCAAGCTGGTTTGGCATAATTTGTTCTTTGTTCTTAGATCAGTTGGGAGGAAGCCAGGGAAATCCCTCCAGCCCCAATGTAGCCAAGATAAATGTGATTCAGGGATCTCCATGATGGCTGTGGTGCCACCACTCTTTCTACATTTGATCCCCAGCGTTCTAGTCTGCAATGGGGCCTTGATCTTGCACGCTAACCTGAGTTTCCTCCAACAACCAGTGTAGATGCTCACTGGCTGACACCAGCAGGTCCTGCTCATGAGACTTTCAGAGCATCCTTATTAGTAGCAGGAAACAACCTGCGAAATCCACCTACATATCTAAATGGACAAACTTCACAAGCTGGGCACAACATCTCCAGATATCCCCCATGCATTCTGGAATTCAGAAGATCCTGGAGTACCTGTTGCAGCTGAAGCATTCTTATCTTTCACTGGTTCACCTGGTAGCTATTTCTGTGATCCACCCACCAATTGACCAATTCTTAGTTTTCTTCTACCCCATGGCAAAGAGGTTTCTGAAAGGCATATCAAGACTGTAGCCATCGGTAAAGGATCTGGATCTAGTGTGGGACCTTAACCTGGTCCTCTCAAAACTGATGAATGCCCTTTGCCTTGTCTCTCTGAAAGTAGCCTTCCACTTCATAATCATGTCTGTCAGAAGAGTGGGGAGCTGCAGGCTCTAATGGCGGAGGCACCTAACACTCATCCATAGGTGAAAAAGTAGCCATTTTTTCCTAAGGTGCTGTCAGAATTTCACATCAATGATGTCCTCCATCTACCTGTGTTCTTCCCCAAGCCTCATGCTTGGCGAGCAGAGCAAAGTTTGCACATGCTGGACATATGCATGGCCATATTGTTCTACCTAGACAAGAGCCTTCTCGAAATCACCCAGGCTGTTTCTGGCTTACACCAAGAGAGTCAAAGGACAAGGTGTGTCTATGCAGAGAATAACAAACTGGACTGTCCAATGCATCAAGTCATATTACCAGGCAGTGGGCAGACAGCTGCCCGGCAGAGTCAAATGATTTAGTTGGTCCTGCTTTGAGCAGGGTGTTGGACTAGATGACCTCCTGACAGGGCTGGCTCTGGCTTCTTTGCCGCCCCTCTCCCCCGGCTGGGCACTAGCGGGGAGCACGGCATGCCCGCGGCCCCGCTCCCCCGGCCGGGGCACCAGCGGGGAACGCGGCATGCCTGTGGCCCCGCTCCGGGCACTGGCAGGGAGGGCGGCGGCATGCCCCACTCTCCGCCAGCCAGGGGAGCACCGTTGGGAGGGCAGCGGCGTGCCCCGCTCTCCCCGGCTGGAGGAGCGCGGCCACGGGGAGGGCGGCGGCATGCCCTGCTCTCCCCGGCCGGAGGAGCACAGCCGCGGGGAGGGCGGCAGCATGCCCCGCTCTCCCCGGCCAGAGCAGCCTGGCTGTGGGGAGGGCGGTGGCATGCCCTGCTCTCCCCCGGCTGGAGGAGCACGGCCGTGGGGAGGGCAGCGGCATGCCCCCCTCTCCCTAGCTGGAGGAGCACAGCAACAGGGAGGGCAGCAGCATGCCTCACTCTGCCTGGCTGGAGGACCACGGCTGCGGGGAGGGTGGCTGCATGCCCCCCTCTCCCTGGCTGGAGGAGCGTGGCTGCGGGGAGGGCGGCGGCATGCCCTGCTCTCCCCTGGCCAGAGGAGCATGGCCACGGGGAGGGCAGCAGCATGCCCCGCTCTCCCCGGCCGCAGGCATGCCCCGCTCTCCCCCGGTCAGAGGAATGCCGCAGGGAGAGCAGCTGCATGCCCCGCTCGGAACGCCGCAGGGAGGGAAGCTGCATGTCCCGCTCTCCCCCGGCCGGAGGGGCACTGCGGGGAGGGCCCCGCGGCTTGCCACCCCAGGCACGCGCTTGCTGCGCTGGTGCCTGGAGCCACCCCTGCCTCCTGAGGTCTCTTCCAACCCTAATCTTCTATGATTCTCTGTTTCTATGATTCCCCCAGGGTGCAGTCCATCTCGGTGGTCTCTCTAACAAACTTGCCAATCCATGATATTTGAAGAGCAGCAACTTCATCCATACATGTGCTCACAAAGCATTATGCGCTGGTGCAATCAGCCAGGGATGATGCAAGAATTGGAAGATCTATGTTACAATCTATATTTATAGAGACTGCACTCACCCGCCTCCAATGCAGGCTACTACTGGGGAGTCACCAACTGTGGAATACATGTACGACTAGCATTCAAATTCAATTCAAAGACTATTTACCTGTGCAATAACTGATATGCTTCAAAATGTGTAGCCTATGTATATTTTGCATGACCCACCCACCATCCCTGCTATTTTGGAGTCCTGATGTCCCATGTTCTTGTAGTGGCAAAGGAACTAAGGTGTTGCTGGATGGCTCTGCCTTTTGTACCCTTGGAAAAGCACACACGGAGAGGAAGGGCGTGTGCACCTCCCTGATAGATATTGCTGATGAGAAAATTCTCCAACATGTGCACCCTGGATATGCATTCACCAACTCTGGAATATGTATACACACTACACATCTTGAAGAATATGAGTTACTTTACAGATAAGATAAGTAACCTCCTTTTCTTGTGACTGCACTATATGTAGAATTGCAATTCCCAATGAATTCTTCAATGAGGAGTTATTCAACACCCCCTTCTGGAATGTAACTTTGCTGTTACAATTTTTAAATGGTAAAAAATAGAAATATTGGCCTTTTGAACATGGGGTTTGGGAGCCATGCATGGTACCGCGTTAACACGGAAACCGTGTTATAGTGGGGGGGCACCTTACCATGGATCCCAATGTAAATAATTTAATTTGGGATCCATGGTTGCCCCCGTGCTAATTCCGAATTCGTGTTATGTTGACGCGCGTTCTAGCGGGGATCTCCTGTACTTGGTTGGATAATGTCTGTCCCTTACATCAATTATATGGAAGAGTTCATCTATAGTTTAGGACACTGGGGTCACCATGAGCATATGTAGCAGAGTTTTCTGCTAGTACTATGAATAGCGGATGGCAACTGAGTTAAGCAATCAGTGTCTTGTATTTATATTGTTGTCATAGGCTGACTTTTAAGTACATCCAGCAGCTTCTGGAGATCAGGAATCCTTCAACATTATGATTCTAAATGAACCTGTACATTCACATATAAAATGTTATCTTTCTCCTACATCTTATTTGTATTTATGTGAAAATTGTGTTCCATGTTTTAAATTGTTTTAATGTCACTACTAAGTAGAGACAATGAGTGCATTTGATCAAGAGGTTTCCTTTTGTGAGTTACTGTCAGCTGTACTCTTGTTTATCTGGCTTACAAAAGCTGTTGTTGGCATGCCAATACAAAAAAACAATATAAGCAAGATGTCAAAAATGCTGCTGATACTGACAATTCCTACAATAGAGCTCATGTGCTTTGTTTACTCCAATGATTAAAAGAGAGGGTTTTATCACTATTGTTTAGGCAACTGTAGTTTCTGTACTTACTTTCCTGGCATAATGGATCTATTTTTTGTGTAAAAATTCTTTTATTTTGAATAAATTAGACATTAAATGGCTCTGAATTATTTCAAGGTTGCCTGGGAGCAATAGTTCTAAACAGAAAGCTTCTCTTTTTCTTTATTAGAAGACACACAATGGTTTTACTTACAAAAGCCCAGGTATGTTTATGGAAATCATAAGTCAGGTCAGAAGTACTTTGGAATTTCTTCACGTTACCATTAGAAAGAAAAATCAATACCAGGCTTGCCATCAAAGAAACTAAAACAAAAAATGCTCATGTATGCAGAACTCTACTGAAACTAGTTATATAATGTCACTAATGTGAAGATGGATGTGAATCAGAGACTCCATGTAGTCCCTTAGGGACTTGAATATTACCTATCTATTTTATGTGCATGATGCTCAGATGCTTCTGCAATGGGCACCAGTACAAAATCCTAAGCTAGTTAGATCAGTGTTTCTCAAACAGTTGATCATGGGAAGGTTGCAGATGAGCTGCGGGCCCAGGTGGGAGGGGAGTTGAAGAGCAAGCTCCCCCTTCTGCAATAGCTCCTGCCTCACAGATCTGGGCCCAGCTCACTGCACGCTGCAACTTGGTGCACAGTACCGCAGCGCCATTCAGGTTTGACCTGGCTGCACCTCATCATGAGTGGTGGCTAGGTTGCAACATTGCTTATTCACATTTGACCTGGCCACCCCGCTGTCTGATGGAGGGAGAGTTGGGGCAACCCAGAGTGATGCTGTGATCCTGTGTGGCTGGTCGCAATGCTTGGAGTGAGGAGGTGGGCCAATACCCTCAGGATAGGAACTTCCCCTGAGAGGTAGATGTGGGATGAGTTCACTCTCCAAGGCCCCTTCCCCTGGGCATGGATTAGGGTTATGGGTGCCGTGGGAAGGGTTCTGCTGTGGCTGGATGGTGTCATGGAGTGAAGAGGGGGCAGCAGTGGAGGGGGAGACTGGCCCATAATTTTATGCTCCCATGAATTTGGTGTCTGCATTGGTTGCAAAAGACAAAATGCAGCTGGTGAGTTGTCTTAGTACAAAGTTTGGGAAACAATGAGTTACAAGTTTCAATACAGTAGCATTAAGGAACAAATTGTTAGTGTTCAAATTCTCTTGTAAGAGATAAAAGAAAGTATCCTGGTTAAAAGAGAAAACATATTGTTAACAAAACCACTTGGTTTGGGAGAAAAACAAAGAACAGAATGCAGTACACTCGATGTTGGTTATTTATCAGTTAAATCCTATGCATTGTATTTTGTTTAGTAAGCACAATTTTATTAATCCACAACTTTCAACTTCTTTAAACTCAATAATGCAAGTGTGCAGATTACACCTCCTGGGGTTCATGAAAATTATGGAGCAAAAAGTGAACATTGACAAGAGTAGTAGTGTGCTAGCAAGTACAGATCCTTTCCCCCCCACTGCCACTCCTTCAAAATCTGTTACCATCTACTGTATCTTTGACCAGAAATGACAGAATAAAAATAGAGAAAAGTGGTCTTTGAAAATGTTATTGTCCTGCTTTCTTCTTATTCATTCTATGGGCCAACTCCAGCTTCTAAGTAGCATAGCAATCAACGACATGTATAATTGAGAAACCGAGAGACATTCAGTTGAAAGGATTGTGTGGTGTTTACAGATCACTTAGTGCTGCTAAAGGTGCTTGCAACAGCTCTGCTTTATTCAGTGCCTGGTTCCAACTGGCTGTGCATAATAACAAGAGCTTCACATGTCTCTGTGCCCCTCCCCCTGATTCTTTCTGTGAAGTTCAGCCCTTAAAGGCACAGACCCCCAATACCACATCATGACTTCCAAGCAAAAACTGAGGGCTTGTCTACACTACAGAGGTTACAGCAGCAAAGCTACAGTGCCACCGTCACGCTGCTGTAACCCTGTAGTATAGACACAGACTACAGCAACAGAAGGGTTTTTTCTGTTACTGCAGTAACTCCACCACCATGAGTGATGGTACATAGGCCAATGAAAAATGCTTTCTTCGACCTAGCTGCATGTGCACTGGAGATTTAGGCCAGCATAGCTGCTGCATTCAGATGTAGATTCTTCACGCACCCCGAACACTGTAGTTATGTAGACCAAAGTTGTAAGTGTAGACTATGCCTTAGGAACAAAATTTAAAAACCCAACATTAATAAAAACACACAATTAATAATAATCCATTACTTTCTGAGGTGCCCTGTACTGTCACTTGGACCTTGAGGACGCCCTGGAACATCAGCACTACTGCTGTTAGGAGGCAGCAAGTCCACTTGTTCTGGTGGTTGATGTCTTCAGGCTCTGTCTCAACCTAGTGAAGTTGTTGCCTGTCTATCATGTTGTTTGAGAGGATCTGAGACTCACTGACCCTTGGACATTCTTGGACTTGGAGAAGGTGTTGCCCATTCCTCCATGGTGTCTCTTGTATCAGCTTATAATCTCATATGGCTGTTTGGTAGCCTCTTGTTGTTTGCAGCCATTGTTTGTCTTTGTAGGTGTTCAGACCATAACTTTCATGAAGTGATGGCAGGTTCCAGGATTCCCAGATCATTTTTTTTTAATTTGCCTTACCTGCCACTTTATACATCTACATGTCCCCAGTGACTGACACTAGTTTGACACTGCAGATGCTCTTGTTTGCTGTTTTCTGTTAAATGTCAGCTGATGATGACCCATGCTTCATTGGTGCCATTTTGTAATTTAACAGTGCTAAATACAGATCAGAGTCTGACACCACAGTAGGTGCTTTATTATTTTGATACTGTATCAACAGTACTGTACTAACAACCTGTTGGTTTGGGTTAATAGGGACTTGCAGTTATGCGTTTAAACTGCTTAAACCTATGCCTGGTAAACTGTGGCTCATGGTCAAACATTATTATGTCAGGTATATGATGTCTAGCAAAAATAGTTTTGATATATACAATTACTTATTTAGCTTTACTATCTTCTAGTAAGGCTATTTCATGGAAGTGAGAATAATAGTCTAGGACAAGTACATATTTATTTCAGCCAACAGAAACGAATCTATGCCTTCTTTGCTCAGGGGGTGAGGAGGGGACAGCATTTTTTCCTGGGCCACCAACATATGGCCTCTTTTAGTCAAGTGGGCTTGTCTTTGTAGCATATGTGACAAGCCTTAACTGCTTCCTCGATGACAATGTTCATTTGAAGCCAGTATAAGAGATCTGTGTCCATTCTTAGATTTTTTTTCAATCCCTACATGACTTTCATGTATGATCTTCAGGTATTTTTTTACAGATATTTTTTTCTGTAAAATCTTAAATTTCACCATCTTGGTGCCTTTCGGTAAAATCCCATCTAGTACTGACAACTCCCTCTTGAACTGATATTAGGGGCTGCTCTTGCTACCTTGTGCCAATACCCTTACTTGCTTCCTACAGGGTCTCATCCCTTGCAGTAGCTCTGGTAATCACAGTCCACCTTTTTTTTTTCCCCCAGAGTGACTTGTACAAAATCTAGCTCTGATTTTGCTCCTCTGCACTTTTGTCAAAAGCTCTAACGAGTGTGTTTGCATCCCCCAAATCTTCCACAGGCTTGTATTCAATTTGTAAATCATACTCTTATAACTGGAAAAAAACTGTATTTTGAGCATGTGATGTTTCCAGCCCCCTTTAGGCAATAGCAATACAGGATGTATGGTCAGTTTCAGCTAAAGACATGAATCTATTTACACCCAAAGCCAACTGCTTTGTTTGAGTCCGTTGATACTCAGTTTTGTTTGTAACTGTGATGCATAAGCTACTGGTCTCCAGTTCTGACTGGACTGTTGTAAAAGGATTGCACCAATACCCTCCTTGGAGGCTGTCACACTGTCTGGAGTGGCTCACAAGTGTGACTCTTAACCTTAAGGCTGACTGTCCAGGAACAGGGCACAAACCCCAAATTGGTTGTATGTTCTATAATTAGATTTCACCAACCAAGTAACAAGTGTGAACTCCTAAAGCACTAAAATAGCCTTAATATGGAGTCATAGACAGTCCTGTTGGGCACTATGGTCTATTTTGCCACCCAGGCAAGCTTGTCTTTGTGATAGATGGTCCCTTATATTAAAAAAATCACTCTCAATCCCAAAGGACCAGTCACTTACCCCAGGTCAATAGTACTCAGATCTCAAACCAAAGACTCTGCTCCTGGCCAATCCTGTAATATGCTAACTAAAGATTGATTAACTAAGAAAAGGCAATAAGACAGTTATTTACAATGTTAAAGCAGGCCAACACACACACACAAATGAGTTAGTCTTAGATGCCAAAAGATAATAGAAACTTTTATAATAAGCAAAGTCCCTATGTCCTTTGGGGCTAACTCAGTCAAAACAGTTGGGATCTTTTGCTTATGCTTAGTGATTCTTGCTCGTTTAGAGTCCAGGCAGCAAAAAGAACCAAGTTTCTATTTGTCAGGGATTTTTATCCGCTTCTCTCCAGAGCCTAAACTGATGGGATGAGTTCATGAGCTGGTCTTCTCTTACTGGAGGAGATTAGGAGTGCAGTTTAAAAAGTCTTTGTCTTTTTGTGTCTCTCAATAGCTCATTTGGTTTCAAAGGCCATATTGTTCCACAGGACCTAACATCTTCAGTCAGAAGCTAGCATTTGCATTTGAGAAGACTTCTTTCCTCTTTGATCTGTTTACAGAGTTACCAAGGTTCACAATGCAAACATTTGCTATGGCTTTATAACATGGGGTACATGCAACATCTTCCAAGCTATTCATAACATCTAAACACCAAACACATTCTTGCAAATCTAATATCTATCTTAAGAATACTAACATAAGGTGAGCCGACTGGTTTCCAGCTAAGCATTTGTCAGTGCTCAATGAGGCCTGGGGCCTTGGCATGAGCTGGCACCTAGTCTACCAGTGCCACAGAGGCATCCATGGACAGCTTAATTTTGCATTTAGTCATAGTACCTCAGGACTGGGACATCTTTAATTCCTTCAGTTTCTCTAAATCTTAAGATTTGCATACGATGTCCATTGGATATCTTTATACAGTAGAGATCCGTTTGCTGGATTGGGTGGCTAGGTTTGTTTGGCACAAATTTCCCTACATAGTTCACTGTTCCAAGGAATCTTTATACTCTTCCCTTGTCTGTTGGGGCAGGCACATTAGTGATGACCTCAGCCGGACTGTGGTCTACCTGTGCATGCTGAAATGTTAATTTCTGCCCAGGTAAGTTATTCCTGTTACGTAGAACTTACATTTTTGTTCAGCTTTAGCCCAGCTGATATGGCTCTTTCCAGAACTGCTCGGGGAACCCTCTGGTCATGAACTTCTGTTTTCTTCCCCCAAGAGTAAATCTGCGTAAACCTTGGTAATCTCTATTCAGTCAAAAATTGTCATAGTTTCCTCTGAAACACTGTGGGTATCAAACACAACCCAAGCTGCAGTCTGCAGAAATCATGTCTCCCAGAGGGAGTGTTGAACGTGCACAAACGTGGGCTCTGTTTTTTCTAACAGTACCTTCAAGAAACCTGCTGATGAATCAAGCCTAGAAAAGCATTTGGTATAAGCCATATACTTCCTCCCCTCTTCCCTCAAATTCCTCCTTCTTCCTGGTAGTGGAAAGTGTTCACTTTTACATTTATTTTGGGTCTATGTATAGGGTTCAGTCTTTTTTCCCCCTAAAATGACCAGCAAATGTACCCACTTTGTTGATTCCCAGAGCAACAACCCTCTCCAACTACTCCTTTAGCTTCTGCCTTAGGGTGAGGTGAATTTTCCTCTGAGCATGAATTGTGGGATGGTTAGGGTGTTTCAGCTCTATTCTGTATTGTGTGGAGAGATTCCCTACACTTTGAAAGACATCCTCAAACTCTTCTTCACTTTTTCTGGTCCCTACCCCCTCCAATTAGTTCACCCTCTTGATGACACCGAGGGCTTAACACATTTTTTAATTCATTAATGTTGTTTTCCTAGTATTATTACAATTGTATGTTTCCACAATGTAGTTACCCATATGTTTATTTCCCATACTCCATTAGTGAGGAGAAGCTCACCTTTATAAGCCCTTACCTGTTTACCTTCTTCTGGCTTTTCTTTCACTGCTACTATCACTGTATCAACAGCGTCCAGAATCAATAAATGTCCCATTTGCTTTTAGGGTGATTGGCCATTCATCTTGTGCTGCAACATTGTCAATTGTTCCTATGAAGAATCCCTCTGGGCCAGTGGATCATCATCATCATCCTGTTTATCCATGTTTTGCACACTCTTGGCACTTGCTAACCCTTGCAAAGTGAAGTAATCCATTTCAGTTTTGACATTTCCCCCCCATATTCCAGGCATTGTCTTGGCTTGTGTTTGCCACGGTGTGTGCAGCTCCCTGTGCTCTTTTTCCTGGACTACAACTCTGAGTGCTGTGCATCTTTCACGTCTCTTTCCTTATAGTGTTTTTGGGTTCTCTATCACATCTACAGAGTCAGAGCACTGTTGACCCTTCTTAAGCTTCATTCTGTGCTGGGTGACATGTCAAGGGCTAATGCAGGGTCTTCCAGTAGTCTGAGTTGATTCCAATCATGATCTGATTTCTTACCAAGGACTCTAACACCCCAAGATTGTCTCTTCAGCCTTAAATCAGTCAAAAATTCTTCCATAGGTTGGGTTTTTTTTGGTACCGTTTAAAAAATTCTCTCGTTTCATTTTTAAATTTAGTGAAGTTCTCAAATATTTTTAATGCCGTTTCATAGTTAGCCTCCTTTGCCTAAGTTAACTGGAAACTATAAACACCTCAAGAGCTTCAGAAGCAGCTATTGTCAGAATTTATAAGGCTGCTGTCTGTCTTCCTTTTTTCCTGGCAGCCATTGCTTGCAGATACAGAGAGGAGCACTATTTAAACCTTCTCCAAAGCGTTTCAAAATCTGGTGGGGCTTTTAACTGATCCATTATTCCACTTGGGATATTTCCTTAGTTTGTTTTACTCCTGGTACCATGCCACATGTGGTGTTCAGTAATCGCACAGTGTGCTTAAGGTGCTTTCAGGGGCGCTGTGTTATTCTGAGTGTGGTTCCAGCTGGCTGTGTAAAACAATAATAGAAGCTTCAGAGTGCCCTGCCAAGACTCTCTTGTAGCAAAGCTCAGCCTTTAAAAGCCCAGACCTACAATATCACAGATTGCATCTCATGTACCAAAAAACAATTACCTTCCACATTATGTGTCAGTCCTTCTTGCTAAATATTATTAGGAATCATTGTTTCATTGGGAACTGTCCTCATTAAGTGGATTTCCTGATTATCTGTGACCCGATTAACTAGAATGTGCTCTACTAGAATAGTATGCAAGACAATGATCTGTGATTTTTTTTAATTGCATCCTGTGAATGTTTTTCAATTTGTGAGGTTATCTTAGTTCAGGAATACAGGTCCTTCTATATCAGGCTGATTTTCAATACCAGTAAGAGTTGCTTTCCAAAGGGACAGAGTACCATAAAATCTAAAGCACGCATTTCACAGGAACATGCATACAATCATTTTATTCATAGTTGGAGGAATAGGGGGAGACCCTTTTCCCTATGCTGATAGATTTTCATTCAGAACGTGGCATCTCAGAGCAGGTCTGTTCATCAGGTGGCATGTAGGTCACTTATAGTAGGGAGTAAAATAGGAAAGAAGGACATGAGGCAGCACGGTCTATCTAATGGGTAGTGGACTAGGACTTAGGAGACCTAGGCTGTATTCCCAGCTCTGCCACTGACCTGCTGACCCTGGGCAAGTCATTTCACCTCTCTGCGTGTTTCTCTTCCTATGTTTTTTCTGACTTATCTATTTACATTGCAAGGTTTTGGAGGCTGGGACTGTCTGGGGTGTTTGTACAGTACAAATAGTTTTGCAGAGAAAATTTTATTTTCATAAGGAGAGTACAAGGTCAAGTACAAGGTCAGTTTCAAAGAGGATTTTTGTATTTAGGGCCAGATTTTCAAAGTAGCATGAAATGGCTCCCTTTGTAAAACCTTATTTTCACATACGATTTGAAAATATGGGCACACAGCTGCAGATTTCAGCTTTAAAGGCATGAGTATTTGTCTTAGAGTGTAATGGTGGTACTCTTGAAAATGTGTTTCTTAAATTTTTGTACTGCAATGGAGTGGAAACAAAAAATTAAAAAATTTCCCATCAAATGAAATTCTGGAAAAAAAATTTATTTCAGGTTAACTGAAACATGTTTTGAACATATCAAAATGTTTCTTTCTGATTTGGACCTTTGGACCACCAATACACTCTAACACAAATACTTTTTTAGTTTTTAAAAATGTCCAAATCACACTGTTTATTTCAAAAAAAGTATGAAACAAAGCAAAAATATTTCATTTAGTTTTTTCCAAATGAAATTTTGTAGAAATGACATTTTTTCTAAACATTTCAATTTTGTTTTTGAAGAAAAATGCTGTTTTCATCAAAGTCAAAAATTGTCCAACTGGCTATAGTGAAGAGGTGACTAAAACAGTACTTGTGCTTTGTCACAGAGTAACTAACAATCTGTAGAAGTCTTTTATTATTGTTAATTGATTATGCTTTTATGAGAGTCTCATGCTAGGACTTAAATGTAGCGTTAAAAAGGCGCATTGACAAGAGTAGCTACCAGCTGTTTTGGGGTGTGGAGAGAGGAGAAAATTGGGAGGACTATGACTACAGATTTACAGTAGTGCTAATGTTGTCTTGGATAGTTATACTGTAAGATATAAAAACTATTTTAATATCATCCTCAAAACACTGTTCTGCAATATCTACTAATATTATGTTATTGTTATGGAAAAATCAGGCTGGAAACTTCATCTGCCTGAGATAGTGGTTCTAAGATAAGACGTGTATATACTATGCTAGTCCAAGAAGCCTGTATTAGGGCAATGAAATCTTACTTGGAACCAGAATCAGAATCTGTATGTCATCCCAAAAATTCTATGTAGATTGCAGAAGTGAACAAACTCAAAGACAGCCAAAGGAAGTTTGGAGAGCTGTCAACAGAAATACCTTCAGAAGATCATGAATATCCAGGGGAGGGACCAGATAGGGGATGAAGCCATTGGGGGAATGATGAAGCAGAGGGTGTTGTCAGTTGGATCAAACAGGGAACTGAAAACAACATATGGTCAGGATGGAGAAACAGAAACTTCCAAGAACTGGGGATGGGAATGAATGAAATAGCCTAATGAAATGAAGTCTGGATAGAGATAATCAACAAAGGAAGTCCTTTGGAAAAGACAATTGGAAAAAAATATTGCTTACTGTAGGCTGCGTGGCCATCCCTCCCTGTCAGTCTCTGAGGGACACTATGCCCCCTCGCTGTCGCAAACCTGTACAGGTGAGATCAAAGGGGGAAATTAGCTTCACCCAGTGCTCCGGTCCTCCATCCGGGAAGAACAGTATGGCAGTCTATGAGCCCTAGGCCCAGTCAGGGCGGGGCAGCAAAGCAATGAGTGGGCTCTGACCTGCAATCAGGGCAAAGCAGCTAAGCAGTCTATGAGTCTCAGTAGGGGTGAGCACCATAAAATCTACAGACTCAGGTAAGGGTGAGCACCAAGACAGTCTAGGGGCTCAGGTAGGGTTGAGCACCAAGGGAGCCTATCGGGCTCTGGTAGGGTTGTCTGAGGAGCACAGGCCTCCTGGCCTAAGGAGGGGAAGTACTGCCATTCCAGGGGAGACGCAGGCACACCCAACTCCACTGTGTTGCAGCCCATAGCCCTAGCAGTGGCAGAGTGGCCCACTGGTCAGCGGGGATCCGCCTGCAACATGCTGACCTTGTATCGAGCCAGCTCCCAACCAGACTGTTTCCTGGTTTCCCTGCGATGCTTCCTACTCTCCCTCTCAGGCCAATCCACAGGCGGCAGCCTCAACAGCTCCTCTGCATCTCAGACAGTTAGCAGCACAGGAAGATCCAGCCAGTCCTCAGGCAGCAGACCTGGCAGCTCCTCTGCAGGCTCCAGCAGCAGGCAGGATGCATCCATCTCCTGTGGTGGCTCTACCACAACTGAGCTGCAGGGCCCACCTTTTGTATCTCCCCTTCCTGTCCTGCCCTTCCACTTCCAGTGGGGTAGACGTGGCTCTCCTGGTTTGGCCCACAGGGGGGGTGTTATGGTCCCTCCCTGTCACTCTCCGTGGGAGGCCACACCTCCTCACTACACTTACTTTTAACATATATGGTGCACTAGCACCTAGTCTAAGTGGGTGTAATTCCAATGATATCAATAGAGTTTCCCTTGAATTAATCAAAGCTGAATTTGGCCCATTGTGAGGTCAACTGCATGTGCTATAGTCTATTTAAAAATCCTGCTTAATGTATAGTATTTTGATCTCTGAGAGCTTGCTTTTATTATAGTTAAAAAGGAGCAGAGTGTTTCAAAACATGTATTTAAACCCATTTACATAATTTACACACCTCAATTGCTAGATACAGTGGCATACAGTAGTTTAGAGTCTAGCAGAGAATGAAATTAAGTTACCATTAGAAAAAGAATAGTGTGTCAAAGCAGAGCATTATGCATTTTAATACAGCCAAATGCAAGGAAAATTTGGGAACCAAGAATGCAAGATGAGAAACCCTGTGTTGGGAAGTAGGGACTCAGAGAAGGATTTGAGGTTCATTTTAGAAAATCACCTTAACATAAGCTCTCATTGTAATGCTCTGGCAAAAAGTTAGAAATAGAAATATAAAAATGGGGAATATCAAGTAGAAGCAGGGACATGATCTTGCCTCTGTGTACAGCATTAGTAAGAGCACTAATGTGTACAGTATGGTGTTCACACTTCACGAAGAATGAGAGAGTTCAGTGGAGGGCCCCAAAGATGATCAAGACTGGAAAGGAAGCTGTATAAGATGAGGCTTGAGGAGCTCAACTTATTCAGCTTATTAACGAGAAAGTTGACAGGTGACTTGATCACTGTGTATAGGTATCTGGAAAGGTACATGGAAAAGATATCTGATAGTTCGTGGCTTTTCAACTTTGCTGATGAAGGCATAACAAGGTGCAATGTCTGGAAATTAAAGCTTGATAAATAATACACAATTTTTAGTTGTGGGCATAATTAAATATTGAAACTGCTTCCCAGGGAGGTGACAGCCTCTCCATCACTTGGAGTCTTTAACTCAAAATTAGATATCTTCTAAATAAAAAGAGATGCTTTAATCCATTTTATAGGAGAAATTCAACAGCTTGTGTATTTGCGGAGGGGTGTGTGTGTCAAGCTGGATGGTCATAGTGGTTCCGTCTAGCCTTGGAATCCATGAGTTGAGTCCCATGTTCATCCCTTTCCTTTGTGGGCTGTAGAGAGAACAAGAATGTAGAGGGGGAATAAGTTACTATGGTTTTATAATTGGATCCTTATGGAGCTGGAGAAGTAGCCCTCTGCTATATAATGATCTGCTCACAAGAACAGTTGTGGGACGCCTATACGTCCATTTATCATTTCAAATGGATTATATTTCTTTGTCCAGGGACAAAAATTCAGTATAATAAGCATTTAAATAAAAATCAGTCAGAACCACTTGTTTTAGACCCTGGATTTTAGACTCTTCCTATCTAAATTGATATAATTCAGTCATATGTTCAGCCATTATACCTAAAAATTGGTACTTGCCCTCTTCTCTTTTTACGTCCTAAATGCTTGGTTCTATTTAACAATAGATGCTTCTGTTGAATAACTGTAGGAGAAATTGTAAGGTAAACAAATCCTGCTTTACCCAGACATCTGATCACTGGGAGCTGTACGGATCATTATGTACTTGGCACCTGGGCAACCATAGACATTTTGAATTGTTTCACTTTGTCAGTTTGGGAAGTATTTGAATCCATTTTAAAGAAAGGGCCTGACTGGGTTCTGGAGTTTTTTCTATTTAATTTTTTGGTACCAAAGTTTAAACTTAAAAGATAGTTTTCTGAAAGAGGCAAAAGAAATAAAGAAAGTGCATAAATAAGCACACTGTGTACTGCTCTGTGATTATAGACCTCAGTCCTGCAATGAGTGCTGTATAGTTGGGTGCCTGAACCCTCATATAAACTCACTACTCGTAGGGGTTCTGTCCACATGGAGCACATTGCAGGATTGGGGCCATAGTTACCATAAGAAACTAGTACTTATATATCCCCAGTGCCATGAAGTTTCCTTACACAACACACCTATAGGGGGTTAATCTTGTCATTGAAGTCAATAGAAACTTTGCTTTTTTGATTCATTGGAAGCAGGGAAAATACCAGGGATAAATCCACCCATCTAGTATGAACAAACTTGTTTCTTCATGTTTTTTAATTCAGTTTTTAAAAAAATCTATTTTGTTTAAATATTTCTCTGCGGTATTGGCCACCCAACTTTAAACCCATTGTGCTAGTGGCCCAGGTATTAGAAAATGAATGACTACAAACAGAAAAGAAAACTTGATATCCAGATCAGTCTGGTTTCATCCTGAAGTTGAGCAAAATCCCACATGAAAGCAACCCTTAGTGATCAAAAGTAAATTAATTTATTTTAATGATCTCAAGGGTGTTAGCAACACAAGTGAACAATAACTTTATATACAATATAGAAAGGGCCAGATCCTTACGCATTCTAAGTAGCATATTGCTTTACGAGTAATCACATTTATTTCAGTTATCAACAAACCATATATTTAAGCGTTTGGGGTTTTGTTTGAGCAGGTGGTTTGGGATGGGTTCTGAATTGGCGTCAGAGCATTCAGTAACTGTCCAGATTGAGCCCAAAGTGCTTGATCCAAAGCTCATTGAAGTCAATGAGAGTTTCCATTGGTTTCACTGGTCTTTGGATTAGACCTAAAATGACTGAGTGGTAGAATGTGGTCCAAAGCGATCCTTGAGCATAAAGAACACTGTAGAAATTACCAGACCATTTCATAACCTCAATTTTCAGAAAGACTTTATACTTGATTTAAATGGGGAAGATCTGCTTAAAATATGATGATACGATTTGGCTCAATATTATTTAAATTGCATTAAGACAATGTGGAACAATTTATAAAAGACCATGGTAAATTTAATTTGAGCTGAAGTGCTGATATTTGCATAATTAAGTGTGACTGGTTTTAGGCTAGTAAAGGTAATAAAAACTTTACACAGAAACGTATTTGAAGTGCCACCAAATAGGCTTGCATAGCTAGTGGTTTTTAAGATATAGAACCAAATTACTTTTTTTTTGGAAAATTTGTCATGTTATTGCTTTTCTTTAAAGTTCAATTAACAGGCTGAAGTAATATGAATAAACACACACTGGACTGTTTCAGTTTGAGCTAGAAAAAAAAACAGTTGATGCTCATTAGATCAGACACAGGGCTTTTCAGATGTGTACTCCTTTTTTTTTAAATGGATTCTTAGTTGGTGTGCTTGCCACGTTGCTACTGCAGGCTTCCCTGTATTGAAGTTTGGACACTGCCAACCAAGTTTTAAGTGTACTGGCTACCCAAGCAAAATTGTTTGGAAGGTTTCCTTTCCTTCTTTTCCCATTTATTTTCAGGAATAACTTTTACAAAGAAGGACCTTCTTGTTTTAGCACTTTAATTCATGGCAAGTTGCTACAGTGGTGTTATTGATGTTAGCTATTCAGCTTTCAGTTAGCTATTAATAACTTTGTCAAATGTAATACACACATATAACAAATAAATAAATAAACAAATAAACAAATAAATATACATCACTTATTAAAAAAGCATAGGTTGAATTGATGTAGTGCCTTCTTCAGTAATTCCAGGTTATAGATAATGGATTTTATTGTAGGTGAAACATAATAAGGGGGGAGGAATAGCTCAGTGGTTTGAGCATTGGCCTGCTAAACCCAGGATTGTGAGTTCAATCACTGAGGGGGCCATGTAGGGATCTGGGGCAAAAATCTGTCAGGGGACAGTACTTGGTCATGCTAGTGAAGGCAGGGGACTGGACTTGATGACCTTTCAAGGTCTTTCCAGTTCTATATGAGAGGCATATCTTCATATATTATAATAGGGAGATTCACAATAGATGATGATAACAACAACAAAAAGAAATAGTAAGAAAAGAGAATGTATTTTGATACTGAATAGAGGCTGGGGCATACAGTATGAATGCTAAAGGAGAAGGATGGACCTACAGCAGATGACCTGTTTGGCTAAAGAAACCAAAGATAAAAGTTAAGTCCTAGAAGGCTTATACTGAATTTGCTGAAAAGTACCTGGAATATGTAGATGTATAGCATCCAGTATAAATTCTATAATGTGCTAGCAATATTTTCTTTATGCTAAAATTCAGAATGCTGTCCCTGATTTATTGGTGTGTATGTCAAAGAGAATGTTATTCCTTACATGATATTCATCCATGCAAACAAATATTTCATAGTCATTAATCTCTTAGGGTTCTTAAAGATTTGGGTGGATATGTGTGCATAGGGAGAAGCAGGCTTATTAAATTGATCCAGACATGGCTACTAGCTCTTGAGAGAATGGTAATGAGGCATGCTTGCAGATGTTATTTCACATTGAAGCTGAGTATTCTGAATTGTCACTGAAACATCTGTAATAAGTTCTGGATGTTTGCTGCATCTGGAAATCATTCTTATACGCCTGGTTTCATTAGCCATAAGGTTCTTGTGATGGGATACTACGAAAATAAGACAGACAATTTTGAGGATATAGTGTGAATGTTTGTTTCTTTTCCTGGTTTGTATTTTTGAAGACTTACTTTAATTCAATAACATAACAACAAGCCTAATTAAAAGCATCCTGTTTAAAAGAGCTGAGAGGAACTCTTGTTTTAGTGCACTGCTTGCTTACTTATGCATTCCTTTGAGATGCATAACTGCTATTTAAAACAAGGAATAGCATTAGAACTGAAAATGTCACAAACCACTAGAAATTTTTGAAGTGCATGCACCATCTGGTATGATTTTATTTTATTTTTTAAATAGAGAATGCTGGTTAGGAATGGGCCTAGATTTATGCCCTAAAATAAATTAATTCCCAGTTACATAAAATATAATTTAAAAGCTTTTTGCGGGACCCAAATATGCAAATAGGATGTGGACCCCTAACTTTCCTTTGTGCTTTTGAAAATCTGCCTTTGTTTTATAGAATTTCTTTTAATCTGTGGGACAAAGTTAAAATAAATTAAAGCTGTGAGAAACTTGATCTAATTTCACATCCAGGACCTACTACGTGGACTCTCCTGACCCAATTCTGTTCCCTCCTCTTTCCTCCTCCTCCCCTGCCCATTAATTGTATGCCAGTGTGACTCTATTGATGTGAATGGGGTTACTCCTAATTTACATTTGTGTAAACTAGACCTGCATCAGGCCCTATGAGTTTCACAAAAAGCTTGTCAGACATATCTGTCTTTCAGAAGCCTGCAGAGAAGCTTAGTTGGCTTGTTGTTGAATAAAAAACAAATAATACAAAAGATAAACCTTTATTTTGTACATGCAACAGCTATGTCTTGCTTTCAAAGGCTGACGGGGAATGGAATTTTACTGTACATTGTTTGAAAAGTGTATGTAAGATAGGGAAGATGGTCTCAGATAGTAAATAATTTTATGTTTTGAGCACTGAAATGACCCAAAGGTTAGCTGCTTGTGAACTGACCCAGAAGAGGCTTAATTTTGCTGCTTGGGAAGATTGTCCCAATTCCAACTGCTTTGCTGCATTCATTGTATTACCACAGGTCGTGTACTAGGTAACACTGTCATGCTTCAGGGGGTTTTTTAATGCAGTAGAAATAGGCATTGTTTCTTACGTAGTAACAATTGCCAATCCATCTGATAGTAGGTGAAATAAGAATAAGGTGACAGGCATGCATTTCATATCAATTATCACAGTTATTTTATGCCTTCTTTTTCTCCAGTGTTTCCTACTCAAGATTCAGAGAAACAACTCTGCTGTTAGTCAATTAATTCAATCCCCTCCTATCTGTACACCAGTATTGTTCTTTCTATGCCCATTGTTTCAGCAAGGAAAGAAAGCTTTTATCCCTGCTTATACAGATTCCCTTAGAAGTGTGTGCAGTGGGAGATACTTTACAGTGACAGCCCAACATTGCAATAGCTTTGTTATAGTATGCAGGCCCATATCCTGTCTGTGGAGTTCTGTGGCCACTTTATAGTGAACTACTGGGTGACTCTGGATCTGTCGCCATCCCTGGGACGATCTCCCCAGTCTAAGGGGATCCTCTGGTGTAAAGGCAGCATAGTGACTTCCGTGCCACTTTTCTCCCTGCTCCTGGTGTAGTGAGTGTGTCTAGGATCAGGTGGTGTGTTTGGGACTTCACACTGAACCTGTGGTATAGGCACCAGGGCTGGCAGGAAGCCATTGCAATGTAAGCATTCCAGACTGGGCTAGAACTCAGCCATCCCAGGAATAGGGGAGCACAAAAGCCACATTGGTGCTCCTTCTGTGCCATTCTGTGTGATGATCAGCCATAGCAGGGATCTGTGGAACAGTGTTTGAACTCATAGCATGCTGTGTAATCCTTCTGTTTAAGAGTCCACTCACTGCCTTCTGGCTTGAGGGCCTGCTGTTTAGGAGTACACATTACCACCCTATCCTCATGAGAAATTTTGTTGTTGTAAAGTATAACCTTTAATGCCAGTGATAATGGAGTTTATCTTCTGTGGCAAATTAAGTTTAACGTTTCATACACTAAATTATCACCCACATTGTTTTGACAATTGCAAGTTATAAAAAGGGTGAATTATTCTCATGAAATACAGTTCTGTTTTCAAATATTTCTGCACCACCAGGGATCCTAAATTGGTTTTTAGTCTAAGTTCTAATTTCACTGAATGTACTGCTTTGTCAGTGCCTGGGACTGATATTCATGATATTTATAGCTGGAGAAGAGTGACACTTGTTAAAAGTTTTGCTTCCTTTTCTTAAACTTTAGATATGGGCTGACTTTAAAAAGGAGTATGTGTTATTTATGAAATAGATTCATATTGGACACAGTTAGTGTTTCATGGTATGCAAGGGTTTGGAGGATTTAGCATTTTTAGCAGTTATAGTGAAATTAAAACTCAAATATATTGTTGCAGTTTGAATCTAAATAGTGAGTGAAGGGGGCTCAAGGATTTTTAGAGTGGAGTCTTTTAAGTCTTTCAAGGTGGAAGCACTTAGCATGGCTCTGCTGTATTTCCCAAGATTGTAAGACTGGAGCATGGTATGTTTTGCATAGAACCACTTGCAAAAATGTGTGCTACTGGTTCTTCTGCAGGTATTACACAATCTTTAAAATGCAAATAAAGTGGGTGATTTGCATAGTCCACACCTGGTAAATTACATGTATATTGGATATGATGCAGAATGAAAAGAGGGAAAGGACCCTCAGAAGATAAAAGTATATTTAAATTCTACACAGAAAAATGAACCATTTAGTCATTCTGTTCAGCCTTTTCCTATCTATCCATTCATCCTCAATGTATTCTCCATCTTTGAAAAGGTACTTTAGTTTTGCTTGACTGATTGCCCAGAATTTTGCATTTTTGGGGATGACCTAGTAAGCGGGTGGAAGGAATAGCAGCTCATAGCAATACCATTCATACTGCAGAAACAGCAGATTATTACCAACTCCTCTGAATGCAGATGACAATAAAATGTCTTATCACACTAATACTGAAAGAAGAAAATTCCAATAACAGGTTACTTTAAAGTCTGAATTCTAGCACCCCTTCAACCTCTGCTGCTGATCATGAAGGATTTCATTTGTCCTTTGGCTATTTTCAGTGGGATTAGAGCATGAATTGTGCAGCTCAGGCATCGAGAGGTGGCAATAGAAAGAATTAGTTAACCTTGACTAAGGTTAATTTAGCTCTTGGAAATATTGTTAGGTGGTGTAAGAGAAATGTCTCTCCTGACTTTATCTAACACCTTCTTTTGTGTGTGCATGTTGGACTGGAAAAGCTCTCAATTGTTAAATTATCTCCAAATACATCATTGTTTACAATTAAAAATGTAAGAATAGTATAGTTCAATTTTCCACTCTAATTAGTAAATATTTTCTCTTCAGATACGTCTTATCCAAAAAATCAAACTCAGGTTTGTAGATATGTGTCAATTTCAGGATAACTGCACCTGTATTCCCTGCTTCATGGGCCTCTCCAGGGGTGCACAGACAGGTCTCAGGTCTCCAGCCATCACCTGACTCTGGGAAGGGACCCTTCTCCCACTCCCTTCTGACCAAGGGTTTTAAGTCTGTTAAGATCCCGGCCTTATGCTGTGATATCCCCAGCAATCTAGTCTGCCTAATGTCAGCACGTGTGTTGCTTTCCCCCCAAGCATTATTAACAATGTCTTGCCAGCAGTTAGAAGTTACCACACAGCTCTTTCTAAGCAAGCACATTTCTTTTTAAAGGTAAAAGCATTACAGAGAAAACATATATCAAAATAAATGTTCTTGTACATGTGCTAAAAGCTTAGCAGCAGTCAGACATCAGTCTTGTGGGGCCTTAATAGACCAAAATTTTTATAACCCTTCCATAAGAGCTTGGGCACTCCTTGGACAGAAGATCCGGTCAATTTGGGGGATCAGAAAAGAGGCCCAAAGTTTGTTTGAACCCAGTTTTTTTAGATCAAAAGTCTTTTCTTTGCCAGCTGGTTTCCAGAAAACATAGTTTGAACAAATATATGCAAGCTTCCCGGGAGGAATGGTACCTCTCTGAAAGTGTTTACAACCTGAGTGATTCACCTTAATCACCTCACTGTTTTTAGTTCCTGGTGGAGTTATGGTAACCCGCTCCCCCAACCCCACAAAGTTGCATATAATCCCTGGTCCACAATTATATATAAACTGAATACAATAAGGTCCCCAAAGATATTACATGGGATTGTAATGCATCACAGTATGTAAATAGGAGATTAAATGAAAACAATGCTCCTGCACATAATCAGAACACATTTTTGTTCACTTGGCTCCCTTTAAAGTACTTCAGAATTGATTTCACTCTGGTATTTCCTATAGTCGGCATCTGTACTATACCATGGCAAATGTTTACTTTTTATATCACTTTGTCATTTCTATCTTATACTAAATGCACAAGGCATGAAGATCTTGTCTGCTGAAGATGGCTGAAATCTACAGCTGTAGCTTATAAGAGAATTGGAGTTGGAGGTAAAGCCCGATCTGCTATAAAAAACCTTGTTCTAGGTTCATGGACTCCCATAAAGCCCGGGAGGAACAAAAGGTCCTCTCTCTTTAGGGGTGTGAAGGAATATGCAGTTCTAGAAGGAAGCAATCAAAAATAAGATAACTCATACCATTTGAAAGATGGGGTGAAAGATAGAGAGCCCCAAACTGGTTTAGAAAGATGACATTAGGACCAAATCCTAAACTGGGGTAAATCATCATAGCTGTATTGACTTAATTGAATCCTGCTGACTTACACTAACTGAGGATCTGGATCATAATGTATAACTGAACTCCTGGTATGTTATATGTTATATAGGATAGGGAGCTGTTTGACACAACAGAGGTGCTGGTTTCCTGAAGCCCCTCACCATAGCTCTGGCACAGAGGCAATTAAATGATCCAGACAACAATCTGGTCATACCTTTTAAGAGGATTCTGTCTCTCACTCTCATACAGAATTACTTAGTGTTAATGCCCAGTTCAGAATAGCTAATACTAATAGCCTTCAATGGCCTCAGACAATTACCCATTTAGAATTATTGTGGGGCCTCACTGACTGGCTGTTGTGTTTTTTTTCTTCTTCACTTTCATTTTCTGAATGATGTAATTGTCTCCTTGCCTTTGGCAAGGTCTGTGGTGGGGAAGTGAGAGAGAGGAAAGAGATGGGAGGGAGAAATTGGTCTCAACAGACCTTTGAAAGGGGGCAGAATGCTTAGTGAATATTGTAGTTGATCATGGTGTTGAGGAACCTTTACTGGAGTTAATGGATGGGAAAACAAGAGAATAAAAGCAAGGATATTGAAAATGCCTTCCAACTGAGAATGCATTGATAGGGCCTATATTTTATTTTAGAAAATCATTTGTAATGCAGATACACAATAGACAATGGTCTGGATCTCAAGCTTTGTATTTTTTCTTCTTAAAGCTCATTAAACTATCTAATTTAATATTTATAACATATGTGCATATAGATATTGCAGGGGGCATCTAGTGTGTCACTTGCACATTTCACACTTGATGTTTTAATTAGTTTTTAGTTTAGTTTTACATATTCTTCATCATGGATTAAGCTGGAGAGTATTTAAATGGAAAGTAAATGCCATTTTCATAGAACCTAGGCCTAAGAGAAATCCCTAATTGCTGATTTGATAGCCAGAAATAAACAGAATAGTTAGTTGCCAGACCCAGTTTCAAACATAACATAATGTAACCTTGCATGCCTGTTGATGTATCTTTATAAATGGCTTTTAATGGCACTGGCATATTCCAGTTTTTTTGAGTAGGATCTATACCTTTGGGCAGAGAGGGGTATATACCAGGACCCTTTCCCTTAATGGTCTGAGACTGCTATAGGTTATCCATGGCCTGAGACAGGTGAAGTATGAGAGAGAAACAGATTGGTACATCAGTGTATGGGACTGACACTGACCTCAGCTGTCTCCTACAGAACTATGGTTGCTCAGAGGCTTGTCTTTTCCTCCAACATGGTACCTATAAATCCCTTTTAGCAGCCTTGAGTGCCCTCAATGGGTCTCAAGAGAATGTTTCTCACTGTAGAGAATTTTCAGTCTGCTCTGCAGACAAGATTGATCAGCTATGAGGTGATTTCCTTCTGGGACTATGGTAGCTATGTCCAAGATGGAGTGAACAACCACACTTTTTTTTGCAGTTTCACAAACTGAGGGTCTGAATTCAGAGAGGTCTGTCCTGTACCTCCAAGCTGGACCCTTCCCCCCAATGGCCAGTCCACTATTCTTCCAATGATGCACCATTTTCTGCCCTCTTGGTGACAGGGGTGCTGGAACAATTTGTATAGTGGGGGTTCTGATGATGGAAGCCATGTATGTGGTGTTTATTATTACTACTTCAAGCCAGAGAGTGCAGCAGCACCCCCATTACCCCTAGTTTCAGCACCACTACTTGGTGAGAGGTCAGAATGCATCATAGGAGTCCCTAGCAGTAGTGCATCATTGGAGATATAGACCACCTGGAGAGCTAAGCCATCAAGAACAATGAGAGCATAAGAAACCTGAACTGAATCTTCTGTGTTACCATTTTGAATTGCTTTAATATTTCTGTTTTCGGGAGTTCAGTTTTTGACAAAACATCACAATTATCCATAGTGTTTTTGAGCCAAAAATGTCCATTTGGTGGAAAAACTAATTTTCCATCTAGAAACATTTTGACAGAAAACCTTGAACAAGTCTTATCAAAAACAAAACGATTGAGAATTTTGGAACATATTTTGGTTTTTCAATGAAAACAAAATGTGTACAAAAATTTAGGCAAAAATGTAAACTTTGTTTCCCCCATTGTAAAAATTTAGATGAAACTTAAACTTTTCCAAACCAGCTGTATTTGGATCCTAATCTTTTGGTCTGCAGACCCGATGATTCACTTAGTTTGAATAGTTAATGCATCTTCAGAACAATGAAATAAGATCAGACAGTATTATTTGTCAGAATTGTTGATGACTAAACTGTGGAAAATCTGGTAGGAGTAAACATAGCCACTTTAAGATGGCTGTATTCATTCTCTCTAAGATATCCTAAGCAATGTGCTAGACAGTTGAACTTCCCTGAGGGTTCTCACTTTTGAAGTCCCATATACAGGTCTGTCGCATCTTATGTGGGGGTTACGTTCTGCGCTGAGCGCGTAAAGCGAAAAACCGCGTATGTTGAGACTCCATTGAGTTGAATGGCGGACGGAATTGCCCGCAGTACCGATGCCGTTTTAAAATGGTTATTTTTTCTTTTTTTTTTCCTGTTTTTGGCGACCGTGCAAAGCTGAATTCGCGCATGTTAAATGCGCCTAAGATGCGACTCGCCTGTATACATAACTGCTTGGAGAGACTAAGGTATTATTGGCTACAGTGTTGTTAGTATGCAGGAAACAATCCATTCAACATCTCCTCCTCATTGGGTCCTGACTGAGTGGTTCCCTTGCTCTCTTAACAACCAGTCCTGCATGCACTCCATATGCGAAACTTCCTTTGATTAAAACATGAAGTGCTTGTAGGTTTAAGATCCCACAATAGCTACAGAGATACTGTACCAAGCTATAATCTTAATTTAGGTAGAAGTGAAATACTGCTTGTTTGCAATAGGAAGCCTTTTGAGGAATTGGGAGGAACTATGATTGCTTTCTTAGTTGAGGATTATAGTTATATTATAGTTTCTGGATTTTACTGAATTAGTCTCTGCTACTAGATTAAAGCTGTGGCAAGAAATTCCTCCTCTTATCTTTTGGCAACCCAAGATATTTTCTTCCCTGGAAAATGTGGACCTTACCACTATTATCCATGCCTTTTTAGGTAGGGCAGAGCAATGAGCATATTATACATATTTTCCTTGCCCTGAACTGGCTGCTAGTGCTCATCAGGGATCCATTAACACCTTGAATTACAAATTTTCAAATCATAAATGGTCTAGAACCCAGTTATTTTAGAGACTGCTTCTCCCATGTACCCCATTTTACTAGCTGTACTTTGCAGAAATTCTTTGGCTGACAGTTGCCTGGATGGTACTTGCAGGAGCTGGTTGTAGGGCATATTCAGTTGCATTTCATTGGGTCTAAAGATTGCTCCCACTGGATGTCCTTGAAGCTGGAACCTGGGCATTTTAGAGCAAGATACAAAGCCTAACAGCCAGGTTGTTAACTATCTCTATGTGAAATCCCCTTGGCAGCAAATTTTGTCTGGTCACTCCCAAGTTCTTTCATTTCAGTTATGATTTTGTCACTGCAGATGTACTAATTATATGTTCCCTATATAAGCAAAAATGCTGTGTTCTCTTGATTGAAATTATGTAAAGGGCAGTCAGATACTATAGGTATTTCAAAAACCGTTATATGTGACTGAAGTAGTTAAGGAACACATAATATCTCTTCATGCTGTGTATTATAAATGTTGCACAGGCATTTGGAAATAACCTTCTGCAATGGATTGTAGCTATTAGGTACTATGTGTTTTAGACATACAATGTGTGAACATCCTTTGGAAAATATTATGTGTAGAAATACTATTTTCTATTTAGTATATTAATAAGAATACATTAATTACTTGACATTTTCTCAACAATTTGAATGTGCTGTAAAAAAACCTCCTGTATTTTAATAGCAGTTGTTCCTAATATGATTATTGGCTCATTTAAATGTGTTTTTAAAGTTTTAAACCCAGGTTTAAAACTGCTATAGAGAAGTGTAACGTCACCTAGTAAAGGCTTTCACAGTGGAGCAGTTCAATTGTACAAAGTCTCTTGGACAGAAACTTAACATAGGAATTTCTAAAAGTCCAGTTTAAAGGAAACATAGCAAATCCACTTTTTCCTTGATTCATATGTGTAACTCCCTCTTATCACTGTCACTGTCACTGATTGGTCACGTCCCTCTTATCAATAAAGATTATAAACATAGATTACGGGAAGAATGAAATCCCTTAGAAAATGCTGGGAATTAGGTTTATTTCAACTGAGAACTTCGTTGAAATTCCATAGACCCAAAATACATGAGACAAAAAGGGAAATGGAAAATCAGTTTGAGAAGGTATCAGAATAGGAATGGATTATTCTTTTTTGTTTGGGGACCAGAGATCATTGTCTCATTCATTCTGGATCAATCAGTGTCTGTAGGGGGAAAAAATGCCGGCATAGCAGCAAAGAGAGAATAGCAGTATTGCAGACCTGTCTAGATGTCTAGTCTGCAGGAGTCAAGCAGGATTAAATCCCAAATTATATTTCCCAAAACGATGATAAACCCTGGCTTTGACCACATTTTTAATATGTTTATCAAAAAAAAAGCTGAGAGTCGAAGATAACTCCCACATTTCTTACAGAACTTGAAATAGGTATCAAAGAACGTCCTAAAGAAATCTGCTGGCACTAGAGGTATTAGGCAGCTTTTCCAGCCAAATGCTGGAGCTGCAGTTTCTTTCAGAAATAGTTTTAACTAGCTGGAATTCATCCAGGTTTGAATCTTTCAAGAAAGCAATTTTTGTAAATGAGAGGTTGCTAATGGATCCAACAGTATCAGCATCTCTCCCTAGCTATGATTAAAAAGACAGGTGTATTGCCATGTCTCCTTTTATAGCATAAAATGTCAGTTAAGAAACAACCTTCTTGTGGCATACCTATAATTTAATAAAATGAGTGTTGATCATTGTTCCATAAAACACCGGGAAAGAGTTAGACATAGCTCCAATGTACTGACCTAAAGCTGACATATTTTTTTCAGTGATCAGTTCAGGCAAAAAGAGGTATCAAAAGCTGATGTGTGCAGTTGCCACAGAAGAATTCATGAAACTGTTTGCTTGTTTAAACTGGTGGCTATTATTTCAGTAAAGTTTTTCATCATTAGATCTTACCCTGGGCAGAATTCATGTTTAGTTATGTTTCCCTTTCTGTAGTTTGGGTTGAGTTGAAATCCAGAACTAAAAGCAAAACTCAGAGAGGCTCAATTTGTAACCAAGAAGTACAGGTAAATTGCCAAGTTTTGCATAGCCCTGTTCTGAAGGGGCTTTGTACCCAGAAAGAAACTGTTAGACAAACAGCTTCCTGCTACTGAATGTTTCTAACACTCCTCTGTGGAATTTGAATGAGCCTATCACTGTAGTATTTAGATGTAAATAAATTAAAGCATCACTGCTGTCCAACTGTGGTTATAGTATCTGCTCTGAATAAATGGAGGCCAGTCAAGACTGTTAGATGAGAGGTAATGAAGCTGTAACCATTTAAAAATAATCACACAACCATTCACAAGTACTCACCTATCTGCTGTCAGAAGATGTATTTGAGACACATTAGAATATGATTGTATTTTAGGTAGTTGTAAAACTTGTAGCAAACTACATTTAGCCCAGGGCTACACTAGGGGAGGGGGTCGATCTACAATACGCAACTTCAGCTACGTGAATAGCGTAGCTGAAGTCGGCGTATCATAATCGACTTACCTGGCCATGAGGACGGCGGCGAGTCGATCGCTGCCGCTCCCCCGTCGACTCCGCTTCCGCCTTTCGATGAGGTGGATTTCCGGAGCCGACGGGGAGCGCGATCGGGGATCGATTAATCGCGTCTTAACGAGACGCGAAAAATCGATCCCCGATAGATCGATTGCTACCCGCCGATCCGGCGGGTAGTGTTCATTGGCTGAGTCTATACATGAAATAATTGTTCATGATCTGAGATAGCTTGTTGATATTTTAAGAAATACTACGCCAAAACACTGAGCTCTGTTACAGTGGTGTAAAACCACTGATATTAATAGGTCTATACAGTTGTACCTGAGAGCAGAATTTGATCCACTGCTTCTTTCCAAATTGCAAGATTTTAGTCACACTGATCTGATTCTCAGCTTGATGCCTTCCATTTACCAATTCACTATTGAAGAACCAAAAGTCTCTTTGAACTGCTTCTAAATAATGCATAATAAAAGAAAGAGAAATGAGTTTTAAATTGATCAAACAGTTGAAATTAAGAACTCACCTGCATCCTTGATGAGCCTCATTTTTTTAAAATGGGAGGCTAGAGTATACTGTACATTCTTGAATGTGCTTTGCACACCTATATTGTGCCCTTAATTACCATGAATATGTACCTAAATCCAGTGTGTCTACTTCCTTATTGCTAGATGCTTGTCTCTATAGTTGTCAATCTGTGTAAATACTTTTTTGCATGGGTAATTGTAGTAAATGCATGCAAATACATACAGAAATGCATATACAAGTGGGGGCTCTGCTTTCTAAAAATCACGTCCTTAGCATTCATTCACTAGAGAATAGAATTATTAGGTTAAAAACGTGTACAGTGTGGGGGTTTTTTAAGTAGGCAAATACTTAGGGGAACAAGGTAGAGTAAGATCAATAAAGATTAATTACATAAGAAAAATGCATGAAATTAAAATCCACATTACCAACAGAGAGGAAGCACATACAAGGTTTGACCATGTAAGTGTATTTACTTAGCCCAGGGCTACACTAGGGGAGGGGGTCGATCTACGATACGCAACTTCAGCTACGTGAATAGCGTAGCTGAAGTCGGTGTATCGTAATCGACTTACCTGGCCATGAGGACGGCGGCGAGTCGATTGCTGCCGCTCCCGCGTCGACTCCGCTTCCACCTTTCGATGAGGTGGATTTCCGGGGCCGACGGGGAGCGCGATCGGGGATCGATTAATCGCATCTTAACGAGACGCGAAAAATCGATCCCCGATAGATCGAGTGCTACCCGCCTATCTGGCGGGTAGTGAAGACAAGCCCTTAGGAAATACTGTATGTTAACTGAAGTTAAGAGAAATTAATCAAGATTTTTAGATTAGAACCAAAGTAATGAGAAACAATATCAAACTTAACGTTTAACTTTCCTAACACTGGCTTCTTAAATGCTTTGTTTTAGTAAATCTGACATTTATTTTACAGATTATCTTGCTTTATGAAACATGTTCTATACATGTATATAATTCTATACAATATTTTTGTGCTTAAGGTCTAGTATCTAAATCTCCCACACAGATGGGAGAGAGGTATGTGTGTGGGTGGGGGATTATATATGTATGTGTGTACAGACACTTACAATCCATTTGCTCATTGACTGGTGGAGCTAGTTCTGCATATTTATGTGCAGGGGGTGCATGTATGCACACCTGTACTGAAGCTATCTTTCCCAGAGCTTTATAGGTAATTATGCTTCTGCTGGAGTGGTGCATCTCCATACCACCCCTATATTAAGCTGTGCTTTAAAGTTACGATTTAACCCTTAATCTTCATTTTTAGAGCAGTGCAATTTTGCTTCATTACAGTATGGGGCTATATATATATTCTTTCTCATATCAAGCTTTTATAGCATAAAGAATGAAGTGTCTCAAAGAAGACTTCAATGTCTAGATACCGGCTCAATGTCTAGTTGGCACCCGGTATCAAGCGGAGTACCTGAGAGGTCGGTCCTGGGGATGGTTTTGTTCAATATCTTCATTAATGATCTGGATTATTGGATGGATTGCACCCCCAGCAAGTTTGCAGATGACACTAAGATGGGGTGAGAGGTAGATACACTGGAAGCTACGGATAGGGTCCAGAGTGACCTACACAAATTAGAGAAGTGGTGGGCGACCAGCAGCCTGCAGGCCGTATGCGGCCCGTCAGGGTAATCCGCTAGCAGGCTGTGAGACAGTGTTTATGTTGATGGTCCGCAGGCATGGCTGGCTGCAGCTCCCAGTGGCCGTGGTTCACCGTTTCTGGCCACTGGGAGCTACAGGAAGCAGCTGGCCGCCACTTCCCATAACTCCCATTGGCCGGGAATGGTGAACCAGGGCCAATGGGAGCTGTGGGTGGCCGTGTCTGTGGACGGTCAATGCAAACACTGTCTTGTAGCCCGCCAGTGGATTATCCTGAAGGGCCGCGTGTGACCCGCAGGCCTCAGGTTGCCCACCACTGAATTAGAGGATTGGGTCAAAAGAAATCTGATGAGGTTCAACAAGGACAAGTGCAGAGTCCCATGCACTGCTACAGGAGCTGGGGATTACAGTGGATGAGAAGCTGGATCTGAATCAACAGTGTGCCCTTGTTGCCAAGAAGGCTAATGGCATATTGGGCTGCATTAGTAGAAGCATTGCCAACAGATCAAGGGAAGTGATTATTCCACTCTATTCGACACTAGTGAGGCCACATCTGGAGTATTGCGTCCATTTTTGGTCCCCCCACTACAGAAAGGAGGTGGACAAATTGGAGAGAGTCCAGCAGAGGGCAATGAAAGTGATTAGGGGGCTGGGGCACATGACTTACAAGGAGAAGTTGAGGGAACTGGGCTTATTTAGTCTGCAGAAGAGAAGAGTGAGGAGGGATTTGATAGCAGCCTTCAACTACCTGAAGGGGGGTTCCAAAGAGGATGGAGATAGGCTGTTCTCAGTGGTGGCAGATGACAGAACAAGAAGCAATGGTCTCAAGTTGCAGTGGGGGAGGTCTAGGTTGGATATTAGGAAAAACTATTTCACTAGGAGGGTGGTGAAGCACTGGAATAGGTTACCTAGGGAGATGGTGGAGTCTCCAAGGCCTGTCTTGACAAAGCCCTGTCTGGGATGATTTAGTTGGGGTGGGTCCTGCTTTGAGAAGGGGGTTGGACTAGATGACCTCCTGAGATCTCTACCAGCCCTAATCTTCTCTGAGTCTATGACTTGGAGTGCACTTGGTGTAAAAAAGCATGTATCTAGCATCATTCAGCAGACATCATTCTAGGCAGGATGGCTGATTGTAGACAACCCACCTCTGGGTATTGCTGCACTTCTGTCATTGCAGAGAAGTCCAATTCCCATGTTTTGCAACATTCTAGTAATTTTAAAATGTGTGTGTGGCTCTAACAAGCATTCCTTGACAGCTGGGGAAAAGAAATGCTGTTTTTTTGTGTATAACCTTATCATTCATAGATCTCTAAATTGTTTGTAAAGATTTATCTCTGATTACTGCAGTAAAAGATCATCTTATTTGCAATTAAATAAAAAACTGGGTTTGTCAGAGACTTTCAGCCAAGCATTTTAAATGTCACAAGTCAGTTTCTTGCCTTAGCAATTCAGCGTTTATCTGGCTGACATACAAGGTTTTTAGCAAAAATAGAAAGACCGGCTCATCTGAGGAGCTGATGCTGAGAGCCTCTTACAATGTGCCAAGCACTCTCATGTTCTGTTGAAGTCAACAGAAGTGGCTGGCATTCAGTACTGGTAAGGATCAGGACCTTTAAATAGAGACCTCCAGTAAAGGCCTGGCATGTTGTTCTGAAAATTATTGTAATGTTGGCTGCTGGAGAAATAGTTATAAAATGGATGACCAAAAAATATATTCACTCTCCCCAAATGAATATGTCAATTGTTTTTCTGGTTATGAATTCAGTAACCACAAGTGAGAAATCCTATAAAAGCAAGACTTTTCTGAGCTATTAGGTGACATGAAAACACCAGGAGAATGCACCCCAAAAAAAGTGTGGTTTTTTTTATCCCATAGCTACATAACTTGGCTTGTCTAAATTATTGTAATGTCCTCCTGTCCTAAAAAACAAAATCCTCCCCTTTTGGTCCACATTTAAGCATGAGATTTTTTAAGAAACAAGGGTTCTTACTGGTGTGTGTATGGCAGGCGGGAGTTGTTTTGGGGTTTGTCTTTATGTTGTGCCTTGTTTTTTGTGGTTCTGTTTTGGAAAGTTAGGTGGTAAAATGTGTGTCTCTTAGAATTAGTCACCTGAAACCTTAGCTAAGGTGACATGACTCAGACTTCATTATGTGGACAAGTACAAATGCATGTCAGATTAAATCCATTTGACTCATAATGGAATATGGAGATGTTTAGCAGGTGAAATCCTCCACAGCTCACTTCCAATCTCAACCCTCCCTGCAGCTATTTTTCAAGTCTATGGCCTAGATTAGCAACCATAGCTTCTCTGATCTAATTGTGTGAGGTTCTGGTACCACTGAATCCAGAAGCTCTCACTGTTGAACCTTCAACCTTCATTAAAACCTTCCACATGAATGCATCAACAGCTGCCGCAGAAACCCTTTCTCTGTAATGAAGAGAATGCATGAGCTCCCCCGCAGAGCTCTATGCACACAGTTCTCCCCACCCCCACATTTGGCATCTTAAATGATAGAAGGGAACGTGATTACCATGTAACTTACTCTATAATGTAGTTTCCCTATAAAGGCATAAATTCTTTTTACAATAGAACCAATTCTCTTCATCAGCAGTACACAGCCTAGATTCTGGCACTCATCTGATCAGTGAAGTCCACGTATTACTATTGATTTTCATGCAGAACTCTACTCGTGACACTTGTGACAAAATTGCTTCCTTGGCATTGCCTCTTCCTGAGTTGTCTTGAGCATTCTTGGGTTATGGGAAAATTGGTATGTACTGGTTCTTCATATCATAAAAAGAGAAGCAATCTCAAAGCCTAAAAGTAGAGACTACTGATACAGACCCTATAATAAGTATGATCACACTTTTGCATCTGTGTCCTGAATGTGGAATCCTCCAAAGATAGCATAGGTAATGGAGTAGAGAGTCTTCTTCCTGATAGTCTTTTATGTTTCAGAAGGAACACACAGGAATTTGACAGTCATATAGGCCCTTTCATGTCCATGCACAGACCTGTGGGAGTCAACGCATCTATGTGCTTATGCAGGAGCCCACTTGCATGGTTCCCAGTACAGGGTCAGAGCCCCAATTTCAATTTGTTTTCATCTGTATACTAAAATGTGTGATTGTTCAAGAAATAAAAAGTAGATGGTAGAAGATATGCCTTCTGTACTTCCTGGAAAAGAGGTTTAAAAACAGTTCAGCCTTATCTAAATCTTATTCTTATGGCTAAGGTCATTGAGACCTTGAATTAAAATACTATCAAAGTTCAGGTTGTTTAATTTTAGAATACCTGAGGGAAACATTTAACTTGTCAAATATGACATTGAAAATTCTGCACTTTATTTTTCAAGATGGATTCTTTCCTTTTCCCTACTCCGTGATTTCCTTATTATCTTTTGTACATGTACATTGTATTAGATGTGAAAAAAACTCTACTTGCATAGCAAAACACTTTCTGAAATGGACAACAATGATTTACGATAACTCAAACTGGAGCGTGTTCACCATCACTTTGGTATCTGTAGGCTCAATCTTGCAAGGTGCTGAGCACTCTGGCCTTGATCCAGAAAATTCCACTGATGTCAGTTGGGTTACTTGTGTGCTTACATATTATGCTGGATCAGAGCCAGAGTGCTGAGCATCATGCAGGACTGAGTCCTAAATTAACAGTATAGGAGAGATGTCCCTACTGTGAGGTGCAAGTTACATCTTAGCAGTGGTGGTTTTGGCACTTAGGGAAAAATGGGAAAGTGTAAGCCAAGTGAAATAAATTAACTTTCATAATGCAGATTCTTTGCACCCTTCATAGCTGTTAATTTAACAGACTAGCTCTTTGATGAATGGTCCACTGCTCTGACACCCCACACAATACAGTATGTTATGGGCTACTGAAATCCTTTCATAGACTTATGGCCTGATCCAAAGACCACTATGAGTACATTCCTATAGAGGGCTTCAAAGCAGCAAGAGTAGGAGTTTGTGCTAAAGCTACAGCGAGAATTCATGAACTCCTAATTAATGAGCACGTGCAGCTAAGACAAGTTATATTGTCTCTTAAAATTTTGATCTTGATTTTCCACAGCCTCTCAAAATAGGGCTTTGGATTGTAATTGTCCTTTTCAACACAAGAAGTTTATTGGAATCTGTTTTTCTTCAGTGGTGGCATAGTACTGTAAATGGTGGCATTCAAAGGAATGTAGGAAGCAAAAATGTCTTGCAGCTGAGAAGCACACAATGTGTTTGCAGCATTGCATAGATTATAATCATTTTAGGTTGCAGATACTGAGATCTGTGTTTTAGGTTAGCATTTGGTACAGTTAAAGGTTTTTTTAAATTTTATGGTGGTGTAACAGTGCGACGACGCACCCCTGCGGCACCTCCTACTGGTTGTCCAGGGAATTAGCGTTCCAGCCTCCAGAGCACCCTCTGCAGGCCGGTGTTCCACTTCTGCTGGCCCCCGTGTCCCTCCCGGACCCTGGTGCCCCTTTTGCCTGGGGTGCTGCCCCATCGCCATACCCCCACAGATCTGGGTCTCCCCTCCCCAGGGAACCCCCAACCCCCTAATCCCACCTTGCCTCAGCCTATGGGCTACTGCCAGTCACCATCTAGCCCCCTTTCACTGGGGCTGACTGCAGTCTGTATAAGCCAGTCATCATAGGCAAGGGGGGGTTGCACCTGCTTCCTCTGCCTGCCCATGGGTTGCCCCCTGCAACACCAGTACCCCTTTTGTCCTTCCACTAGGCCTGCAGCCTGGGGGGTTTCCAGGCCAGAGCTCCCCAGTTCCTCTGGCCTTCCCTCAGCCCTGCTCCACCTCAGGTACTCTGCTCAGCTCCAGCAGCTAGGTCCCTCCCTCTCTGAAAGCAGAGAGAGAGACTGATTGTGCTCCTGGCCCACTGCCCTCTTATAAGGGCCAGCTGGGCCCTGATTGGGGCAGGGCCCAGCTGGGCCCTTTTTCCCAATCAGCCTGAGCAGCTTGCCTCAGCCACAGCCCTCCTCTGGCTGTTTTAAGCCCTTCCGGGCTTGAGCGATAACCACCCCACTACAGGTGGATGTTAAGATAGTGATATTTGTAGCAGTGTTTGCATCATAAACCCTAGGAAAAACCTGTGCCTGCCACTAATAGCCTCAGGAATGGCCTAAAGATAAAACAAACCATTGTCCCAGGCCCCACAGAATTATGAAACCAGGGATGAAATACTATTCCCGTTGAAGTCAATAGGAATTTTGCCATTGATTTCAGTGAGGGCCAAGATTTCACCCCAGGAATGTAGTTCAGCTAGGTCATGGCTTTCTTATTGCAACCACTTCCTTCACTGCTTAAACTGTACCATGTTGGGGAGGGATGCCTCAAGCACCCTACTTGCATTCCTTCATCACCATAACCTGGTCCCAGTACCTTGCAGTGACTCCTCCATCCTCCCCTTGTACAAAGGTTAAGTAGATAGGTCTGGGACGAGGGCGGCCTTGTGCTGTACCAGACACTGAATCCCCGCTCTTACTCCCCACTTTCTGTAGCAGGGAAACCCTCCCCAGTCCTGATTCCAATTCTAGTTTATTGGGGACCCAGACCCCTACTGAACAAGTTCCTGCACTGGACAGTAGCCAAGTTGTGAGAACTCAAATGCCTCACAGCCTATAGGTCTGTGACCAGTGGGTCAGCCAGTGAGGGGGAAAATTACTTCCCAGCTCCAGGAAGATGATTAGATTGATTCCACAGCAGGCCCAGAAATCTGGTCCAAGGGGGAGCTGTTGCTCTTGGGTGCATCATGCAGTTAGAGTCCCCTTCTCCAAGCCAAGGGGAGGCTGAGTGTCCACGGGCAGTGGGGGAGTAGGACAGTGCAATCCTTAAAGGGTCACAGTTTTTTTGCTGTCCTGGTCCAGACAAAGTCACCACCACCACCACCTCTGAGGATGCAGGAAGCAGCATTTTAACTGCCTCTGTATAAATGAGCATTATATGTACAAATATATACTAATATCCCTGAATATTAATTTAAATAGCATATATGAATCTGGTTATTTCTCGTAACAAGCTTGTCCTGCTAACAAAGGTCATGCGCCTAGTGCTTACTCACTGATGACAAAAAGTGGTACAATGATAGAGTAGTTCTAACATGGGACTAATGTAATGTAACCAACACTAGTCATAGCATTTCAAGAGTGGCTGTCATAGTTTGAGGACCCAAGCACAAAGCTTTGCATTATATAAAGTGCTGTGATGATCCTAGTGCAAGTCATTACATTATTTTTCCTTGATTACTGAAATGTAATTGTATTTGATTAATTGCATTTTCACATTATAATTTAATCCAAGCTTTTCAGTGAATTCCTGCACAGATATATTTTCCAAGGTGTATGAAATAACATGCAAGGAATTACACGCAGCTGGAATAAAGCACCAGGCAGATATTGCAGACTTCTAACTTTGTACAAATAGAAATGTCGCTGTAGAGAATAATTTGCAAAACAGCACTAGTAAATCAATTGGTATGCAACTGAAAAACAAGGTCTTCTTTTTAAGCAAGTAAACTGCTGAGATTAATTTAAACAGATATAAATCAAAATTAAGTCTGCTTAGCATGAGAAACAAGGCCCCTAAACAGCAATACAGAATAGGCATTGTAACAGAATATAGACACTTTTGTAAATTAATATGTATGGTTATGGAACATCTTCTTAGATGAATGTTCATAAAAGAACACTCTTAGATGCAAGCATTATAATTAGGGTTGCCAGGAATCTGGTTTTTCTAGCGGAATGCCCAGTCAAAAAGGGACCCTGGTGGCTCTGGTCAGCACTGCTGACTGGGCCGCTAAAAGTCCAGTTCACAGCTCAGCAGGGCTAAGGTAGGCTCCCTGCCTGCCCTGGCTCTGTGTGGCTGCTGGAAGTGTCCAGCATGTCCAGCTCCTAGACACAGGGGTGGCACAGGGGCTCCACCTGGTACTGCCACCCGAGCGCCAGCTCCACAGCTCCCATTGCCCACGAACCAAGGCCAATGGGAGCTGCAGGGATGGTAATGTGGGCACGGGCAGCGCACAGAGCCCCCTGGATCCTCCACCTAAGAGCCGCACATGCCACCCACTCCCAGGAACCGCCTAAGGAAAGCGCCTCCTGGCTGGAGCCCACATAGCACACCCTTTCCCACATCCCAATCACTTGCCCCAGGTTGGAACCCCCTCCCACACCCAAACTCCCTCCTGGAGCCCCACTCCACACACCTTCCGCCCCCCAAACCTCTGTCACAGCCCTGAGCCCCCTCCCACACCCCAACCCACTGGCCCAGCCTGAAGCCCTCCCCCAACCCTGAACCCTTCATTTCTGCCCCACTCCAGAGCTCGCATCCCCAGCCACAGCCCTCACACCCTCTCCAGCCCAGTGAAAGTGATTGAGGGTGGAGGAGAGTGAGCGATGGAGGGAGTGGGATGGAGTGAGCGGCAGGCATTGCCTCGGAGAAGGGGTGGGGCAAGGGTGTTCGGTTTTATGTGATTAGAAAGTTGACAACCCTAATTGTAATGCTAAACAACTCTGGTATTTAACACATGAATGAAGCAACATGCATTTGCCAAGCTATACATGATTGTGTGATATATATTTGTGCTAATTCACATTTAATGATGAATTGTACAGATGGAGTTAAGGATTAAACTACCCTTAAAATATGTTAAAAAAAACAACCACAAAGAAAAAAAGTCACCATTTGAAAGCCAAGAAATTCAAAGTTAAGGTAGCATTTCAACAAGCAACAATCATTTGAGGGATTGAAATGTAGTGTTACTGTATTTCAAAGAGTCTTAATTTTGCCCAGTCATAATTTGAATCATTTTTATAATGTAGGTTTAGAAATATTGCAACTGATTTCACTGCTCTACAGCCAAAATGCTTCTGAAATAAATGTAGTTAAACTTTACTAATTCTGGGTCACTGAGAACGAAAATGATGCTTAAAATTGTTGATTGGCTCTAGTTTTCAAGACATGCTATTGGGTCAGTATATACGACCCTTGACTTGGGAATGGCGGAGGATAAGTGAGTTATAAAGGGAAGGGATCTCAATTTAAACCAGAAATGACTAAAATACATCTTTGACTGGATCTATGAATAAATCTATGACTGGGTTTGGACAGTACTTGCTTTTTAGGCAAAACAATGAATGATGCAATCTTAAGCTGGTATTGCGTCATACATGGTATGAATTGCATCATGTTATTCCTAGAAATCATGGATGATGCAATCATAACGAAGCTTACATCACTCTGCTGAACAAATTGCCCTATATCAGCTCTAGAAATCATACAGTGTTGTGCTCTCTTATTTGTCAGTGTTTGGTTTTGCAAAGGGACACATTTCTGTTTAGCCAAAGTGAGCAGAGATGCTTCGTACTTGTGTGAACAGTGCAGATAACTTCTGCTATGTTTGTGGTGAAGTAACTTTTGCATCACAAAAGCGCGGTATAACCACTATGGTTAAGAAAGCCTATAACCTTTCTTTTGGCTGCAAAATTGGAGATCAGGACAAGAGGTGGGCCCCACACATTTGCTGCAACACTTGTGCAACAAATCTTCGCCAGTGGTTGAACAGGAAAAGGAAATCTATGCCTTTTGCAGTGCCAATGATTTGGAGAGAGCCAACAGATCATACCAGCAATTGTTACTTCTGCATGGTGCCTCCAGTTCGGAAAGGTGTGTCAAAGAAGAAAAAGTGGACTGTGCATTTTCCAAACATTCCATCAGCTATACGCCCAGTACCCCACGGAGAAGGACTGCCGGTTCCTGATGCACCAGAATCATTCTCACTTGAGTCAGACGAGGAAGAGGATGAAACTTCTGGTCCTGAACCATCAATGTCACAGGACCCACATTTTCTCCCATCCTCCTCCTCTAAACCACACCTCATAACACAAGGTGAACTGAATGACCTTGTCAGGGATTTGGAACTACCCAAGAGTAAGGCAGAACTTTTGGGCTCCAGACTACAGCAGTGGAATCTCCTGGCAGGTGATGTTAGGGTTTCCATGTTCCGTGACCGTCAAAAGGATCTTGTCCCATTCTTCTTCATGGAAGGTGATCTTGTAGCCTGCAACAACATCCATGGTGTGATGGCAGCCCTCAACATCGTTCACGATCCAGATGAGTGGAGACTGTTCATTGATTCATCGAAGACGAGTCTTAAGCTGTTTTACTGCATAATGGCAATGTTTTGCCATCAATTCCAGTTGGTCATGCAGTCCATATGAAGGAAACCTATGACAACATGAAACAACTTTTGAGGTGCATAAACTATGACCAACCTCAGTGGCAGCTTTGTGGCAATTTGAAGGTTGTTGCTCTCTTGCTTGGTCTGCAGACTGGATACACAAAGTACTGCTGTTTTCTCTGCGAATGGGATAGTCGTGCAAGAGATTCCCACTACATCAAGAAAGATTGGCCACTCCGACAGTCATTGGAGCCTGGGAGGAAAAGTGTTCAGCATCCACCACTTGTTGACTCAAGGAAGATTTTGTTACCACCCTTACACATCAAGCTGGGTCTGATGAAGAACTTTGTCAAGGCCATTGACAAAACACAAGCAGCTTTCAAGTACCTCCGTGGAAAATTTCCAAGGTTAAGTGAAGCTAAGATAAAGGAAGGTGTCTTTGTTGGTCCTGAGATTCGTGAACTTCTTCGAGATGATGCATTTGACCATGCACTGCGTGGCAAGGGAAAAAAAGGCATGGAAAGCCTTCCAGTTAGTGGCAATCAATTTTCTCGGAAACAACAAGGCAGACAACTACAGGTTGTTGGTGGAAAACCTCCTCAAGGCATACAAAAGCCTTGGTTGCAACATGTCACTAAAGATACATTTTTTGCACTCTCATCTAGATTTTTTTCCACCGAACTGCGGAGCAGTGAGCGACGAGCATGGCGAGCGATTTCACCAGGACATTGCAACAATGGAGAAACGCTATCAGGGCAAATGGAGCCCACCAATGCTTGCAGACTATTGCTGGACAGTGACAAGAGATGCTCCATTTAATGAATACAAGAGACAAGCCCAGAAGCACCCAGTAGACACTGAATAGGACTAAACTATGTACATAATAGTTTTTTGCCTTTTGTTTCATACTAAATTTTATTTATATAACCCCTTTGCTGATTTTTAAAGTGTTACATAAACAGGACAGGTGAAATAGTATCATGTAAAGCAACCATAAACACATGAAAAGACCTAGGTTTACAATTTATGATTAAAACTCTACTATCTACACAATATACATAGACATAAAATGTAAAAACTTAAATATCTTAGAAACAGTAGCCAATCAGTTGTTTTAATTGTCATATTTGAATTCAGCACATCAAAATACATACTAAAGAGCACATTTTATCTCTGAAGCAGACGACTTCTCAAAAATTGTAAACCAGTGTTTTCATTGTTAATCAGCACATTGTATGCTACTTTCTTTCTGTCTATGTGATGTAAATGTCATAGACTGTCTAGTTTTTCAGAGAATTAAGTATTAGGAGTAGGGCTGTCAAGCGATTTAAAAAAAATGATCGTGATTAATCTCACTGTTAAACAATAATAGAATACCATTTATTTAAATATTTTTGGATGTTTTCTACATTTTCAAATATATTGATTTCAATTACAGCACAGAATACAAAGTGTACAGTGCTCATTTTATATTTATTTTTATTACAAATATTTGCATTGTAACAAAAGAAATAGCATATTTCAATTAACCTAATACAAGTACTGTTGTGAAATCTTTTTATAATGAACTTATAAATGTAGAATTATGTACAAAAAATAACTTTATTCAAAAATAAAACAATGTAAAACTTTAGACCCTACAAGTCCACTCAGTCCTACTTCAGCCAATCTCTCAGACAAACAAGTTTGGTTACAATTTTCAGGAGATAATGCTGCCCGTGTCTTGTTTACAATGTCACCTGAAAGTGAGAACAGGCATTCGCATGGCACTGTTGTACCCGTCATCGCAAAATATTTATGTGCCAGATGCGTTAAAGATGTATATGTCCCTTCATGCTTCAACCACCGTTCCAGAAGACATGCGTCCATGCTGATGACGGGTTCTGCTCAATAACGATCCAAAGCAGAGCGGACCGACGCATGTTCATTTTCATCATGTGAGTCAGATGCCACCAGCAGAAGGTTGATTTTACTTTTTGGTGGTGGTTTGGGTTCTGTAGTTTCCGCATCGAAGTGTTGCTCTTGTAAAACATCTTAAAGCATGCTCCACACCTCATCCCGCTCAGATTTTGGAAGGCACTTCAGATTCTTAAACCTTGGGTCGAGTGCTGTATATATCCTTAGAAATCTCACACTGGTACGTACCATACTTTGCGTTTTGTCAAATCTGCTGTGAAAGTGTTCTTAAAACGAATATGTGCTGGGTCATCATCTGAGACTGCTATAACATGAAATATATGGCAGAATGCAGATAAAACAGAACAGGAGACATACAATTCTCCCCCAAGGAATTCAGTCACAAATTTAATTAACACAATTTTTTTAACGAGCATCATGAGTATGGAAGCATGTCCTCTGGAATGGTGGCTGAGGCATGTAGGGGAATATGAATGTTTAGCATATCTGGCATGTAAATACCTTTCAACGGCGTCTACAAAAGTGCCATGTGAATGCCTGTTCTCACTTTCAGGTGACATTTTAAATAAGAAGCAATCAGCAGTATCTCCCCTAAATGTAAACAAACTGTGGATGTTGGGATAGCAAACCCATATTGGGAGGTTCAATAAGAGAAGCACAGTAGGTGAATTTTGAAAAGTTGTCCCATTCTGATAGGTTTCTACTTAGTTCCAGTGATATCCCGTTATATAGGGAATATCTCTCAAACTGTTTCCATTTCATTCACTGTCTAGAACTCTCTCTAGCCTTTCCCCGATGGAAAAGTGCTATTGGATTTAATAAGGATGAAACCAATACATTTCTACAGAACAGTGTTTCCCAAACTTGGGATGCCGCTTGTCCAGGGAAAGCCCCTGGCGCACCCGGCCGGTTTGTTTACCTGCCGTGTCCACAGGTTTGGCCGATCGCAGCTCCCACTGGGCGCGGTTTGCTGTGCCCGGCCAATTGGGGCTGCGGGAAGCGGCGCGGGCTGAGGGACGTACCAACTGCCACTTCCCGCAGCCTCCATTGGCCGGGCACAGTGAACCGCGGCCAGTGGGAGCCGCAATCAGTCGAACCTGCAGATGTGGCAGGTAAACAAACCGGCCAGGCACACCAGGGGCTTTCCTTGAACAAGCGGCGTCCCAAGTTTGGGAAACACTGCTATAGAAATTGCTCTGCATAGCTGTAGAATTTAATATAGAATGAGAGCCCTGCTATAGAAGTTATTGTTCTCTACTAAAATCCACAGAAATGCCTTATTTTATAGTTCAATGGGTGGTAAGGAATGTTGGTGGTTGAATATAATATGTGAACATATCTCTTAATTTTAGTAGGATGGGGGCAGTGGGCCTGTTCCTTGTTTTGTATATGAAGGGCATGTGGTGAAATGATGATTGACCCATATTTACTGGAGAACTCGAGGAAGATCAGAATGTTGGGTAAATGGCTCCTGTATAGTGGGTGACTGGTATGTGCAGTATTCAATTGAGTTTGGAACAGTATGTACTGAGTATTGTGAATGCTGAAGATGTGTGTTGTGTAGGCATAAGGTTGTCTTGTGCATTTGGGTGGAAAGTGGCTGAATGGCTATGTGGGCAGATTTCAGAGTAGCAGCAGTATTAGTCTGTATCCGCATAAAGTAGGTGATCACTTCAACCTCTCTGGTCACTCTGTAACAGATTTAAAGGTGGCAATTTTGCAACAAAAAAGCTTCAAAAACAAACTCCAACGAGAAACTGCCGAATTGGAATTAATTTGCAAATTAATTTAGGTTTAAATAGAGACTGGGAATGGTTGGGTCATTACACAAATTGAATCTATTTCCCCATCTTAACCGTTTCTGTGTACAAAGATGGGGGGAAATAGGCCATTTTGACTGTTTTAACTAGTTCTCTGACTCTTTTGATGTATGCTAGCACCTCTGGGGCTTGAAACAGGAACATGAAATGTGGCAGGGGGGTTGTACTGTAGTTAGAAGAGTCTTTTGCTGACTGAACTTGGATACATAAGAGCAAATCTGCAATTGGTGTAAACTGGCATAATTCCACGGCAGTTAATACAACTTTTTCCATAAATGAAGAATGTTACCCATGTTATAAGCCTCAGAGAGGTAAGAGAAACCCTATATACATTGAGCACTAGCTTTTTTTGTGTAGTTTATGGGATTAGTTCTCCCCCAGTGCTGGTCATGAAACCCCTTGGTGTGCTGGATTCTTTAGTTACACCTCGTAATTTGCTGTGATATATGCCAAATAGCTTGCAACTTAATTAATACATGTTTGCAGAAGTTTCTGTGCAATAGTACTGGGTATTGAGAATACCTTAGTCTCAGGAAATGTGTCTTTGATGCCCACGTTGGGAAGATGGGATCTGAATAACTAAACTTAATTCCTCCCACTTGTGGTTAACTATATCATGTTCGAGGATTCTTTTGAACAAGCAGATGTGAAAAGTGTGTAGCTGTCTCAAGCCCCAATTCAAGGAAGCATCCTTATTCATCAAACTGCTTTATCATTTGCTTAAGCCCTATTGAAGGCAAAAATAAGTACATGGTCAATCCCTTTTCTGAAAAGCGGTGGATTTAAGCATAAGCTTTGGTGCTATCAAAGGATGCCAGAATCTTGCAGAATGGGAGAGTACATTTTGAGGGGACAGGACGGCCACCCTTGCCAGTGTGCAGTCTGAATTCAGAGCAGGGTGGTGACCAAGGAAGCAATAAGTGAGTCTGGGAACGGAGAGTGATAATTACCATGTTGTCCAGCACTGATTTATGATATGCAAACACATATTTTGCCAGAAGAAGGACTGATAAGAATGTATAGGATTTGACTCTGAGGTGAAATCTTCACCCCATTGAAGTCAACGGGAGCCTTGCCATTAACTTTAATGGGGCCAGGATTTCACACAGTATGTTTTGAAACTTCTTATCTGCTAAATGCCTCTAGCCAATTGATAATCTCCATTTCCAAAAGTTCCAAGGCAACATTGTGTTTCATAGTGGTAGAAAAAGCGTGATGTTCATTGGAGGGTGAGATAATGACTTCTAATGTTGTTTCTATGTTGAACTAATACAAAGGGGCTCAGAAAAGAACAAAGTATGAGAAGTGGGCTGTGGGTAATGAGTAATGGTTTAAATAGTGGACCATTTACGTAGATCAATGGTTTTTAACCTGTGGTCCATGGACCTGTGGTGGGGTCTGCAGACTATCTAAGATTTCCAAAGGGGTCAGCACCTCCATTTGAAAATGTTTAGGGGTTTGCAAATGGCAAAAGGCTGAAAACCACTGGTATAGATCATAAAATAGAAATTTCTCTCTCTCTCTTTTCTTATTTCTGGCTATTATTACTTGGAAATCTAATGAGATTGATTGCAAAATTAACTTTCTGTGGAAGGTTCATAAAATACACAGGAACAAAGTAATGTTAGATGGGTGAATTTTATTCAGTGTGTTAGATTGTATTAGGATGTGGATTTTCACAGTCTGATTAGAATTTTAAACATGTCTGGGAATTAGGAAGAAAGAAGAAATAGCATAGTTTTTAAAAAAAGAGAGAAAGAGAAAACCTCCACAGAGCAGCTTTTGCATAGAAAAAAATGTTTTGACCTTGAGAAGATAAAACCAGAACAAGTGTAAAATACAAAATAATCCCCACTATTAACATAGAATACTGTAACTGTATTGTGCATAACAAAGCAAAACCAACAAAAGAATAAAGAAACAGGAAGATAAAAAAGGGGTAGTGTTCACAATAGTTAAACATGAAGATACATCATTAAGAAATCTTTTATGTTTTGAACTATTATATTTATGAAAGTAAAGCCTAATTTTGAAAATGCATAATATATCTCTGAAAATAAGAGAGTTGAGATGAAAATGAATAACAAGAAATCAAATACTAACTGGGATGAAGATGTATTTTTTGCTCCCTGGGTGTTTTGTCTCATATGGTAACTGCAGAAAATAATTACTGTATGACATACATGATATCCTTTTTTTTCCATAAGAGAAGGAAATCCAGTGCTTGTGTGTTTGCAGAACTGTCCATATAGCAGTAAAAAACTTTACTGGTGATACAACTTCTAGAAAAGAATTGCATCACACCTATTACAATAGAATTTCTCTAAAATTTAGCTGCCTATATATATTCAGTTAAACAGAATTTATAAGACTGATTTTTTTCCAGTCCCAACTGGTGACTCCCTATGATGTCATAGCTGCTGCAAACTCTTTGTCCCAAGACAATGGTGTTTAGACTTTGCCTCAGACTGGAAAATCATGACGGTCCTGGAGCCATCAGACAGTCAAGGTCTCATGGCGCAAGGTGAGAGGCTGGTTAGCCAGCTCTGCCCCATGCCACTTTTGTTCCTCTTATTCATGCATTTTATATGATGCAATAATTCATCATCTCCCCTTTAGAAGTGATTTTATTGTATTTGTTGTTTAATATCTCAAGTGCCAATTTAAACATCTAAGTTTGTTTGCACATTATTAAATAAAATACACACTATTAGCACAGCAGCAAAAAAGACATCTTCACAAAATAAGCAACAGCTCGACGGTTACAGTAATTATAAAGGAAAACTGCCATCCTTGAAATGTATAATCATAATGAAGATTTTTCCCACTGTTTTTGATGAAGATGCAGAGTGTACATAACAATACTTACATTGACTTCTTGTTTCAGTGAACATCAACATTGATTGTTTCTCAAGGTAAATATCAAGTGAATCAAAGCATATTAATATTTACATCAATGGAAAATCAATATTTACATAATATTGGTTATATAGTCTTCCTTTGCCTTTTAAATTCTGAATTGAGAGAAAAATCAATACCTTTTTGGAGGCAATATAACACTTGACATTTAGAGCTCTTAATAGAATTTGGTTAATCCAGAATTTTTTTTCATTTTCAGATTTTTTTCCCTAGTAAATAGGTCTCTGTCAAAGCAGTTTGTAATGGGGAGTTGAGTTAGCAATGGCAAGATATAAACAATCCCATAACTGTGTTTTCCTCTTCAATCAATGCTTAATAAGGGCATTTCTAGTATAAATATAGCTTATTAGTCATTGTATTTAAGCCTTAAGGACTGCATAAGAATTTTTTTGGAAAGCACATATTTCAGTTTATATGTTTTTGAAATTATTCAATTGTTTGTAAAGACTGAATGGCAATGTCCAGTTATGTCTTCTCTGGAGAACTTTATTTTTTAAGCCAGACCTCTTTTTCTTATACACTTTACTTCTGAGCTAAAGCAGTTCACTTCTAAAGATCCCTTGGTGTATAAAACTGACTATGCACGACGTTTTCCATATCTTTAAAGTCTCCATAGTTGTAAAATTTGCCTACAAAGAGAGTGCGGTCATTATGGATTCCTGTCATGCCTAAATCTATAATGTAATCACTGACTTTTGAAGTATCAAAAGAAAATGTCTTCAGAAAAAATGTCATTGTAGGACGGCAAGTGTACTGAAACAGCACCATAAGTTTAACACTAAGCTAAATACATCATTTAATGTGTTGCACCTGACTAATCGGCAGATATTTCATGCAGATAGTACATGGAACATCGTTTTCTTCAAGAATTGGTATTGCAGAATAAAAGTATTAATTTAAATTATTCATATTTATGATACAGTCACAAAAGTACTTAACATATTTTATCTTCAGTTTGCACTACTTCAACCACTGGAATTAGAATTCTAAGCAGCATGCAGTGTGATATATATGCCTACTATTATAAGATGACACTTATGATAAGAGTACTTCAAAGACCAAGCTTATTCTATACATGCATGAATATACTTTTTTACTCCATTTTGTATTCTACTTGCTAGGGAGTATTTTAATATAGTTTACTCACAGGTTGTTTGAGTTGTCTGAAAAGGAAGCACAATAAAGCATACTCATTGCACATTTTACATATAAATGTCTTTCTAAAGCCCTTCTATAACAGAGATAATATTTGATGTGTGGTTAGTATATATAGTTTATTATCCAGTGCGTTCCAAAGATGGCAATTGAATTCCCAGAGTAGATTGGACTGGGTAATCCTGAACAATTACAATGAAAAGGCATATTTGTATGCAGATGGAATAGTATTTTTAACACTGTATCATCAGGGCCGGATTAACTCTCCTGTGGGCCCGGGGCTATTAGATTTTATGGGGCCCCTGTATACAAACCTTTATCCTAATTTAAAACAAAATGATCACAATTATGGCATCAAGGCAATTAATGCTTTACTAAACTTGCATTTTAATTGACATAAAGCCGTTCTGTGGTTACATTTCAGTCTTAAAACATGTAGAACATGGTTAAGTTAATTCAAAATAGCCTACTTCTTACCTAAGAACAGCTATTATATTAGTTTTTTTTTCTCAGAGGGAGTTTGGGTGCAGGAGGGGGCTCCAAGCTGGGTCCAAGTGCTGAGATGCAGGAGAAGGTGAGGGGTGTGGGCTCTGGGAGGGAGTTTGGTGTGGAGGAGATTCTGACCTGAGATGGGGCAAGGTGCTGGCTCCAGCCAGGAGGCACTTACCACAGCCCGGCTGTTGGGACAGAGTGTCTCTGTGCGCTGCCTGCTCCTTCAAGTGCCGCCCAGCCAATGGGAGCTGCAGGGACAGTGCTGGGGGCAGGGGCAGCGCGCGGATCCGCCTCCCCGCTCGCCAGGGGCCACAGAGATGTGCCAGCAGCCAGCTTCTTTTGGGAATGGCTTGGGGCCATGCCATGCAGGCAGCCTGCCTGAGCCTTGCTGTGCCGGGAGCCCCCTTAGCCCGAGGCCCTGGGCTGCATCCCCTAAAGCCCCAGCATTAATCCAGCTCTGTGTATGATAACTTCTATCTTCATTAGTTTGAAATAATTTTGTTTTTATTCTCATAACTGCAAGTTAAAAAGTTTGCAAGTGGATTCTGCCTAAAAACTTGTGGTAGCAAATTGAAATGTTTCTGTTATTCAATTTAGCAATATATTTGTTGCTTTTGATATACGTGGATTAAAAGGCTATACGGGCAAACTGAGAAGTGTGTGAGTTTTGTAAATTAGTCCTCATTCCCACAATGGAATCTCTATTAGCACAGAAGTATGCCTCATGGTTTCCATTGCAAAGTGGGATCCTTAATTTGTTCAATATATATTTACTTATATTTTTATGCTTTTGGGACCACACAAGTATTTAGCACATGATAATATATTATGCTACATCTGCAAAATAAAATAGAAAAATAATTGATATCATGTTTTATTGACTCTTTTCTTCTGAGTTTCACGTAAACTTGCAAGTGAACATTGTTGCTTATGAAAATGCAAGACTATTGGCAGAGAATATAGCTTGCAAAAGGGTGGTATATATGCTTAGTCCACAAGTATCATCAATAGTCCTAACTCCAGATATGAAACCTCTTTCATATATCTATATAAAATGTTTCTCATAGCCTGACTCTGCAAGATGCCCTTGCTTGACTATATGTGAAGTTGAGGGCACTCAGCATCTTGCAAGGTTGGTCCCTTACTCAACTATACCAGTTTGAATGGCTCTCTTTTTAATAGGAAACTAGGCTGAAGCAACTGGAATTGTTTTGCAAGCTGTGAGTGACCCAAGTCAAATATAAACCCACGTCTCTAGTGTTGTAAATCAGTTAATTAAATCACTGTACTACTTAATCTCACACGTTTTTACAAAGATTTTAGCAGAGATGGAAAGATAAACCATATATAGTAACATATAGACAATAATATGTATAATTTATTAGGTCAAATCTAATCCATATGTCACTCCATTTACAGTAGAACCTAGGAGTTATGAACACCAGAGTTACAAACTGACCAGTCAACCACACACCTCATTGGAACCGAAAGTACACAATCAGGCAGAAGCACAGACCAAAAAAAAAAAAAAGCAAATACAGTACAGTACTGTGTTAAACATAAACTACTAGAAAAATAAAGGGAAAGCAGCATTTTTTTCTGCATAATAAGTTTTCAAAGCTGTATTAAGTCAATGTTCATTTGTAAACTTTTGAAAGAACAACCATAACATTTTGTTCAGAGTTATGAACATTTCAGAGTTACGAGCAACCTCCATTCCTGAGGTGTTCATAACTCTGAGGTTTTACTGTACTTCAGTGTAGTTAAATCAAGGATGAATTTGGCAATCCATTGCTTCAATAATACAATTGCAAAATCAATTTAGCAACCTGTATACATTTCTAAATGACATAAGACTCAAATTTTCTATACGAAAAATGTTCTTGAGCATCACAAACCTAATTCATCAAGAAAAGAACCTCAGAAAAGCACAAAATCAGAAGCTATATGTAACATGTTCATGTCACTCAAACACTGGTTATTATGCAAGTTTTAAAAACTTTAAATTAGCTTTTTTAATGAGAAAGCGTCCCTGAAGGCCTCTTGTCCCTAAGGCTTCTGTCTCCTGGAAAGGTCTCTGTTTATGCTCTTTTAACACCTGTTCAGCAAAATAATCTGAAGTAGAAGCCCAGACTCTGAATTACAAATCCATTGTAAAATTGGCACAGACAGCCAGTATTGGGAGATCATTTTGCAGTTTTTTGCAGTCTGCTTGGGACTTAACTATTTTGAGTAGTTTTGTATCATCTGCAAATTTTGCCTCACTGTTTACCCCTTTTTCCACATCATTTTATGAATATGTTGAATAGTACTGGTCCCAGTACAGACCCTGGGGGACACTATTTACCTCTCTCCACTCTGAAAACTGGCCATTTATTCCTTAACTTTAAACCAGTTACCAATCCATGAGAGGACCTTCCCTCTTATCCCATGACAGCTTACTTTGCTTAAGAGCCTCTAGTGAGGGACTTGTCAAAGGCTTTCTGAAAATCTAAGTACACTATATTCACTGGATCACCCTTGTCCACATGCTTGTTGACCCACTCAAAGAATTCTAGTAGATCGGTGAAGCATGAGTTCCCTTTCCTAAATCACGTTGACTCTTCCTCAACAAATTATGTTCATTTATGTGTCTGACAGTTTTGTTTCAACCAGTTTGCCTGGTGCTGAAGTCAGGCTTACCTTACTAATTGCTGGGATCACCTCTGGAGCTCTTTTTAAAAATTGATGTCACATTAGCTATCCTCCAGTTATTTGGGACAGAAGCTGGTTTAAATGATAGGTTACAGACTACAGTTAGTAGTTCTGTAATTTCACATTTGAGTTCCTTCAGAACTCTTGGGTGAATAACATCTGGTCCTGGTGACTTATTACTGTCTAGTTTATCAATTTGTTCCAAAACCTCCTCTAATGACACCTCAGTCTGGGACAGTCCCTCAGATTTGTCTCTGTGTACAGGCTTTGGAGACCAAAGTGGCTGAACTGGAGGAGCTATTGGAGGGAGAGGTACATAAATGAGACTTTCCAGTACACAGTAGAAGCGTTCCACCCCCAGTCTGACACCCTCTGTGCTGTTGAGGAGGGTGAAAGTCTCAGGGAAAGAGAACATCCATCTGGAGCAGAAGGAAACAATCCCATAGTTGGGACCCTCCTTCCAGATGATGTTGTGGTATCCTCTCACACTGAAGATACCTCTACAGGGGAGGGAACGGCAGTTATTAGGAAGAGACCGGTATTAGTAATGGTCGATTCAATCATTCGAAACATAGATAGCTAGGTTTGAGATGACCGGGAGAACTGCATGATGACTTGCCTGCCTGGTGCAAAGGTTTCGGATCTCTTGAGACATCTGCATAGAATTATGTGTAGTACTGGGGGAGGAGCCAGTGGTTGTGGTACATGCAGGTACCAATGTCATAGGGAATGATAAAAATGGTCCTGGAGGGCAAATTTAGGCTGCTATGTGTTGTCAGGCCTCACTGGTGTGGTGCTCTGCTCTGTTCAATGATGATAACAGTCGGCTGAGTTTGTGTGTTCCCTCTGTGTGCTGCCCTGGTTCTGCAGATAGCTGACATAGAACATGCTAACCCATCCTAAAGACAGGGTCAAAAGGATAATATGAAGGATAGAGTTGTTTTGATTGAACCAACATGTACAAGTTGATAGGTGGCATCCTAACACGTAGAGGGGTTGTACCTCAGTATATCACAGGTCTTGCTGGTGGAAGAGTGGCACTACGTGTGAAAGAAAACATAGAATCACATGAAGTAAAAAAATTAAATGAACCAAACTGTACCATATGTGATACAGCATGGCCAGAGGGCATCAGGAGAGTGTTAGAGGGGAGATATGTAAGCCTCAGGGTGATGAGAGCCCTTATTCCCTGTAGAGGGAAGAAAGTTTGCTACAGATTAATTAAAGCACCTGAAGCCAATTAGAGCACCTGAAGCCAGTCACCTGTAAACCCCCCCTGCTTCAATCAGACAGGGAGAGGAGTTGAAGCAGAGTGGTTTGGTGTTGGAGCAGAGAGCAATTTGGAGGAGTTAAAGCAGAGTGGTTTGGTGGTGGAACAGAGAGCAGTTTGGGGAAAGTAGAGGAGAGTTTGGAGAAGTGCTGCGGTGGGCTAAGAAGACCAAGATCCTAGGTAAAGGGACACCTGGCTTGTGCAGCAGGAGGGCAGGAAGCCCCACAAGCTGAAGGGCAGGAGAGGGAAGTAGCCCAGGGGAAAGTATCACTAGTACAAGTGGTTTACCCACTAACCTAGGGCCCCTGGGCTGGGACCCAGAGTAGAGGGCGGGTCTGGGTCCCTCCCTCTCCACTCCCCTTCTCTGGGATACTAGTGGGAAAGCTGATGGGGGCTTACATATCTCCCCTCTAACACTCTCCTGATGCCCTCTGGCCAGTTCAGGGGCAAGAAACGGCGCCCTGAAACCCCCCCACAAGAAGAGAAAGTGCAGGACCCATCATAGTAGTGCCGGCAATTTGCCACACATATAATCTCTATGGATAGTAATCCCATGCTCTAATAATAAGAATATAGCAGTGGGGATATGTTATTGCCCACCTGACCAGGATGGTGATAGTGACTGTGAAATGCTCAGGGAGATTAGAGAGGCTATTAAAATAAAAAAACTCAATAATAATGGGGGATTTCAACTATCCCCATATTGACTGGGTATATGTCACCTCAGGACAGGATGCAGAAATAAAGTTCCTTGACACCTTAAATGACTGCTTCTTGGAGCAGCTGCTCCTGTAACCCACAACAGGAGAGGCAATTCTTGATTTAGTCCTGAATGGAGCACAGGATGTGGTCTAAGAGGTGAATATAGCTGGAGTGGTTGGTAATAGTGACCATAATATAATTAAATTTAACATCCCTGTGGCGGGGAAAACACCACAGCAGCCCAACACTAGCATTTAATTTCAGAAAGGGGGACCACACAAAAATGAAGAAGTTAGTTTAAACAGAAATTAAAAGGTACAATGCAATAAGTGATATCCCTGCAAGCTGCGTGGAAACCTTTTAAAGACACCGTAATAGAGGCTCAACTTAAATGTATGCCCCAAATTAAAAAAAACATAGTAAGAGAACCAAAAAATGCCACCGTGGCTAAAAAACAAAGTAAAAGAAACAGTGAGGGGCAAAAAGGCATCCTTTAAAAAGTGGAAGTTATATCATACTGAGGAAAATAAAAAGGAGCATAAACTCTGGCAAGTGAAGTGTAAAAACATAATTAGGAAGGCCAAAAAAGAATTTGAAGAACAGCTATCCAAAGACTCAAAAAGTAATAGCAAAATTTTTTTAAGGTACATCAAAAGTAGGAAACCTGCTAAACAAGCTGTGGGGCCACTGGACGATCGAGATGCTAAAGAAGCACTCAAGGATGCTAAGGCCATTGTGGAGAAACTAAATTAATTCTTTGCATCGGTCTTCACGGCTGAGGATTGAGGGACATTCCCAAACATGAGCCATTCTTGATAAATGGTAAATTTCTGTTCTTGGACTTTGTGATCCAAGATCACTGGTAATAAGAGGAATAAAGTTAATGTGGATCACGTTATTCAGGTTCCTCCCCAGTTCAGCGGCTTCTGGGAAATGTACCATGCCTTTATTAGACTAAGTAACTAAGAATGTATCATAGAATATCAGGGTTAGAAGGGACCTCAGGAGGTCATTTAGTCCAACCCCCTGCTCAAAGCAGGACCAATCCCCAACTAAGTCATCCCAGCCAGGGCTTTGTCAAGCCTGACCGTACTTTTCTGGGTATTCTGATCTCCCTCACTTTTGCATGATGTAACCTAAAACAACCTTGTGCTTAACTTGTTTGAACAGGAGTATTCCTTAGTCTAAGTTGTAATGCTGGAAATAGATTATTGAAAATATTTTGTTTTAAACCCATCCTGTCATAGTTATTTTATGTTCATTAAGAGCATAATTGAAACTTGGAGGCTGGGGGAATAATCAATATTTGTCAAATGGAAAAATGACAATACAAAATGGCACAGAAATGAACATTACCAGAAGCCAATTTTTATATGTCAGAGATTCCTTGTTTGGATGCCCCTGTGAGACAATAATGTAGGTAGCAATATGATTTCTTATCACATGGATTGGGAAGTAGAAGAGCGGGGCCCCAGGAGCAGAGATTTAGTCATAATGGGTATTTATAGTAAAAGTCATGGACAGGTCACGGTTACTAAAAATACCCATGACTAAATCTTACCCTTACTCATTAGTCCCCTGCGGATCCAACAGCGATAACCAGCTATCATTTATTGGAATCATCCTCGAACTTTGAGGGATCGCCAACTGGGGAGATGCAAAAATGCATTGTTCCAAAAAGAGAGTGTCAAATCATGCACATCAAATGTTAGCTTTTTGGATGTTTTTAGCAGCTGTACACTGTTTGGGTGGATTCATACCTAACTGGATATTACAGTGGATGAGAAGCTGGATATGAGTCAACAATGTGCCCTTTTTGTCAAGAAGGTTAACGGCACATTGGGCTGCATTTGTAGGAGCATTGCTCACTATCTGGCACTGCTGAGGCCATATCTGGAGTACTGTGTCCAGTTTTGGGCCCCCCACTACAGAAATGTGGACAAATTGGAGAGAGTCCAGTGGAGGGCAATGGAAATGATTAAGGGGCTGGGGCACATGACTTTTGAGAAGAGGCTGAGGGAACTGGGCTTATTTAGTCTACAGAAGAGTGAGAAAAGAAAAGAAAAAAAGGGGATTTGATAGCAGCCTTCAACCCAGGGGGGTTTCAAAGAGGATGGAGCTAGGCTGTTCTCAGTGTTGGCAGATGACAGAACAAGGAGCAATGGTCTCAAGTTTCAGTGGGGGAGGTCTAGGTTGGATATTAGGAAACACTATTTCACTAAGAGGGTGGTGAAGTGCTGGAATGGGTTACCTAGGGAGATGGTAGAATTTCCATCCTTAGAGGTTTTTGAGGCCTGTCTCGACAAAGCCCTGGCTGGGATGATTTAGTTGGGGTAGGTCCTGCTTTGAGCAGGGCATTGGAGTAGATGACCTCCTGAGGTCTCTTCCAACCCCAATTTTCTATGATTCTATGATTCCAGTTTCTGAAAGGGGAATTTTGTTGTGGATTTTACTGTCATAAAAACTCATGGAAAACAGCATGGGGTAGTTTATTACAACATGCATATGTCTAATGATGATGGTGGGGTTTGGTTTTATTTTAATTTGACTTAAAATGAAAAGTTTAACATAGGCTGTTCAAAATTGCTGACAGCAAATGTCAAAAAACAAAAAAGCCTTTGAATATGTATAGGATAAAAATATCCAAGAATCTTTACATTGTAAGAAATCTAAAAATGCAAATTCATCAGTGAACATGGCTTTCAACTCATGTGATATATATAGTGTGTATATATAAACTATACACACACACACACACACACACACACACACACACACACACACACTATAGATTGATAGGTCAAGAAACACTCAGACACAAGTCTGCAGGTTATCCTTTTGGCCTAAAAGTTTGTGGTTTTTTGCAATAACTTATAGTATCTCAGCCAATAATCAGGCAGTCAGATAATGTATCTTGAGTATTTCTAAGGTATCGCTTTTGTATTTAAACAGCCAAATGTCTCTGTCATTGCCATTTTAAGATCTAACAATGGCCTAATAAGTCCAGAAGGTGTGATACAGTCATTTATAATGAATTGGACTCCAAACAAGAAATATAACTACTATGGGGGAAGAAAAATTGATCTAAAAATACAGGCTTCCATCTTACAAGGTGTATCCCTACTACATGCTCCAGATAAAGACACAAAGAGAAACAATCTGCTGTATGAGAAGAATCCTTCCTCAGCTCTTCAGTGAGGAGAATGAGTTCAGTCACGTCTTTGCTGGCTACTAAAAATCACTTTAATAACCCTTGTTGCTCCCAAGTCACAGTTTATAGACAAATGGAAGTAGGCATATGCTTTGAGTATAGTGTTTAAATAGCTAAATAGTTTAAATAGTTAAATAACACAAAAAGAAAATACCAAGGCATAACCCTAGGGTTATGCCATCACTGTATTTTAAATGAATATGCTGTTCCCACCATCTGGCAAATAAAGAGGGTGTCTGGGTGTCAATAAAATAGATTGACTGACTGATTCAGTAGCCAACAAGAGAGCATAGAAAAACTCATCCTACCAGACTATTACTTATCAATATATATGAGGCACACAACTAGTAGGGCACTGTGACGGGCTATAAATCATAGAATCATAGAATATTAGGGTTGGAAGAGATCTCAGAAAGTCATCTAGTCCAATCCTCTGCTCAAAGCAGGACTGACACCAACTAAATCCACCAATCACATATGCTGCCCATTTGATCAAATGGGAAACCTAGCATCAGATTTGAATCTCAAATTGAACTTGTTGGGCCCCACTAAAGTTTGAATCCCAGGGAACTGGTGATCTGAATTTAATTCATTTTTTTTCCTGGTAGATGTTTCTGGAATAACTTGGGGCAGTGGGTTATGATAGTATCAAAAAATGCTATTGCACTTATCTTGCTGGGGATGATTTTTAAGAAATTGCTTATTTTATACCTTTCAAAAAATAGATATGCATTCATAATGAAACTAGTGATGTGAAAATCTCTACTATAGGACTCTTTATCATGCCTACTGCATCTTAGAAGTTCTGTTGAATTGGCATAAGTACAATTTACTTTCCTTACTGTCAGAACTCAAAAGGAACTTCAATGGGAGTTGGCCTGAGCACATGTACTGCAGGAGCTGGCCCAATGAGATGTACTGTCAGGCAAAATACCCAACCACTGCAGTGCAATCAATATATAAAGCCTAGGGAAAATGCCTTTAAAGCAATAGGGAAAACTTGTTAACATCAGACATATGTACAGCCTTTCTTCATCCCCAACCCCTGAAGAAAAAAACCCTGATATGCAAATTTCATATTGTTATTTTTGCATTAAAGAAATCACTTTCATTATTATTCCAACCTCCATGACCTGACGTGATCTTGCATCATGTCTTGTCGGACCACGGTAACTAGAAGCAATGGCAATTGAAAGTGACAAGTCCTGCCAGCCCGACCATAGGAATGTGATAGTGCTATCTCTCAAAAACAAGGACAATAACGTATGTCACCATTGTTAGGCCTGTTTTTACTCTTTGTACCTCTGGTGTGACACACAATCTTAACAGAATTAAACACTATAAATTATGTCAATATAATGTTTGAAGGTCCAGCATAAGCCGGAAACATTCCGAGTTGAATCCAGTTCTGCTCTGTTATTCTGCCATCACACTGGAGTAACTCCATAGCTGTCAATAGAGTTACTCTGGATTGCATTGGTGTAACTAGGAGCAGAATTTGGCCCAACGTTTCTATTGTTGCACACTGCAGAGCCAAGGTATTGCAGCAAAATATGATATACAGCACCAGCTTAATTTTTCTACCTAAAGTCACCCTCTTGAGTTAAGATATGTGCAGCACAATGTTCTGTGCAACATCATACACTATTATGAATCCACTGTAAGCCAAGTGTCAAGGCTTGGGAAAGTGAATACTTTGGAAGCAGCAGTTATCTTCTATAGGCGCTCTACAGGGGGGAGGGATAGCTCAGTGGTTTAAGCATTGGCCTGCTGAGCCTGGGGTTGTGAGTTCAATCCTTGAAGGGGCAATTTAGGGATTTGGGGCTAAAATCTGTCAGGGGACAGTATGTGGTCCTGCTACTGAAGGCAGGGGACTGGACTCAATGACCTTTCAAAGTTGTTCCAGTTCTAGGAGATTGGCATATCTCCATTTATTTTATTTATTTTATTTTATTGCAATGCCATAATATTTTCCAGAATACACAAAAAGAATAAAGGTAGAACCATGAAAAAAATGCATTTACTCTGTAAAGGTCACATTGCAATATCCGTACTCATGTTAGGTAGTAAATACTTATTGAAAGTAAGTAGTAAGCTATTATTCAATGTAAGTAAAGTTATCACAATCTAGTCCTATACGAGAACGTGTAATGAAAATGAACTTTTTCTGTGTGTATCTGAACAACATGATTGTCTTTATTTTATTTTCATAAACCTTATTCATCTAGAGTGACATTTTGGTTTGAATTAATAGGGATACAATTAAATTTAATGGTGAAGCATTTACTATTAATGATCCATCAAACTTGTTTACACCAAAGATGAGTATCTCAGTTATCTTTTTTCAAGTCTTGCACTCTTATTACTTCACTATTTTTTAAAGAAATTGTCCCATTTTCTATTTTTTCTGAATTTTTTCGTAATAGATGTTTTATTATGCTCTGATCACTGTGTATGTGACTGAAGAGAATGAGAACAGTGTTGTAGTTATAAATGTTTTTTTATTTTTCTTTGAAGATTTAGTCTTGATTGCCAGTCTAAGACAGGTCAAGGTTATTCAGCTTCCACTTGACCTCCTTCTCTGAACAAGTAATCCACATTTCACACACATTATAAAGTACAGAGTTGATAAGAGGCATTGAAGAGAACAACAAAATTCCAACATATTGCTTTGGCTTGACTGCACAAATTACAGTACAGACATGATGAAAACAGTAATTCTCTTGAGAAGACTACTTACATGAATGTATAATATGACTACTGCTTTGTTGAGTTTACAGTAGACAGTGATATGTGATCAGGGAAGTATTCTGACTGAATGTTCATGAACACAAAGGAGTGAATTACATTTTGTTTTTTAATTATATCAGCTTATATTGTGAAAATCTGAGTTACAAAGGCTTCACATGACCTGTAGTTCATGAGTGGAATGTGTGCCTTGAATGGAAATTATGTATGTGCTTTGAGAAGATAATAGGTTCCCAGTTAACCCAAATATAGAGATCTACTTTTAGGAAAAAATAGCCCTGTCTACATTTCAAATACAAGAATGCCTGTTAGGGACTGTAGCTACTACAGCTTACCTGTCCCTTAATCTGTTTACATGCATGGTTGTACTTGGTAGCTAGGTAAACTGGACTGTAGCCATATTTGATCACCAGGTGTAAATTGAGTGGATTATGAGATGGTTAAGATTCAGTCTCTGTTACCAATTAGATGTCTGTATCTAATTGTAAGGAGATAACTGAGTTGGAACCAGGTTGCCTAGCTAATGTACCTGTAATGTAGGCGGGGCTTTTACTATGTAAGGATGAATTTTACAGTTTTCTTAATAATGGGCTTAACTTCTAGCAATGTGAAGTATTCAAGGAACAGTAACACTTGCATAGAATCTCCTTGTGCAATGAATTTAACTCAGGTTAACTTACAACGGTTAAATCAATTTGAGTGTATACTGAGGAAAGTAAGCAACAGAAGGTGATGTTAAATTTACCTCTACTTAAACTTTTTGCATCCTTTATTAAATATTAATATTTTTAAGAAGTAGGATACAGTGCTTGAGTCTCTTAGGGAAGTCATTGAATATTCAACCTTCTACATGATTTAGTGTCATTTTAATTAACTAGTGGAACAAGAAGAAAATAAGAAAGGAATACTTGTGGCACCTTAGAGACTAACAAATTTATTTCAGCATAAGCTTTCGTGGACTACAGTCCGCTTCGTCACATACTTTTTACATTAACTGTAAAACTGGGATTAATGGTGATACAGTTCAGATGGTTAATTTACTGATCATAATGGGACTTTCCTCTCTTTAAAAAGATATTTAGAGTCATTTTTTAATATTTCAGTATATTAAGGTTATTCAAAAACATTCTTAGGTGAAACAAAATACATTTCTAACAGATATCAGAGGGGTAGCCGTGTTAGTCTGGATCTGTAGAAGCGACAAAGGGTCCTGTGGCACCTTATAGACTAACAGAGGTATTGAAGCATAAGCTTTCTTGGGTGCATACCCACTTCTTCGGATGCCAGCAGTGGATCCACTGCTTGCATCCGAAGAAGTGGGTATTCACCCACGAAAGCTTATGCTTCAATACCTCTGTTAGTCTATAAGGTGCCACAGGACCCTTTGTCATTTCTAACAGAATATGCTTAGAGAATTTTTTTTTAAATGAGCTGAAGGTCTTTACAAAAAAGTGAAGTTAAAACCTTGAAGATTGTTTTAGCTGATATTTACTATTTTTAATTTAATATGAATTGCCATTGCATGCTTCTTATTAAATATTAGGTGCATGACAGAATAAGAAAAATCCATCGCAATAATTTTTTTTGGTGATGTTCGAATTAATCATGTTGTCTCTAAATATTCATTAAAGTATAGGTTGAAATTTGGTCGAGGACTATCCATAAAACAGGTATTTTCACCAATCATATAAACAAATATATGAGAGAGAATCTGTGAAGAAAAAATAGTACGTCTCCTGCTTGGAAGTTAAAGCAATGACTGCGTTAGAAATGGGGTATAGACACATTGGGTGAGATCCTGGCTCCATTGAATTCAATGGGAGGTTTGCAATTGATTTAAATGGGACTAGGATTTCACCCCACAGTTTTTTCTTCTTTTGTGAGGCTTGTACCTCATCACACCTGTGGTGGGAATAATACCGATCAACCCATTATGGTGTATGTTATCCTGTTTTGAAACAAATCTTCTACCTTTAGTAGATGCAGACATGTATTCTCTTTAGGCGTGTGTGCACCCAGTATTCCAGAGCTCGAGAACTTTGCCTAGCAGTACCCATAGGGGCAGTACTCATGTCCTGCGGCCCTAGCCCCCTTTCTCCCCGACCATATAAGGGCAGACTCCCTCAGGTCCTTCTCACGACCCGTAGCGAGAGTCAATGCTCCTTTTGGAGTTTTTTGACAGATGCTTTTGGATTCAGTTTCTGAATTTTTTTTTCTTGTGTATAGTAGTTAGTAGTATCTTAGGTTAAGTTTAGTGTATATATATTGTTAGAGCAGTTGACTGCCTTGTGTGCTGCCCTCACCAGGATTCAAGCATTGTACATTGTTTGGGGGAGCCATCCCCAACAGTGATCCCCACATGAGGTGCTTGTTTTGTTTGTGAAGGACTTGTCATGCTCCATCTGCATGTCATTCACAAAGTGGATTCAGGTGGTGAGAGACTGGCAGCTGAAGCAGCACATGCTGGAGCAGGCCATCAGGGCTGCTTCAGCACTGAAGCCCTTATCTGATCGACAGATCCAGCAAGTGATGCTGCTCTGCTCTTGGGCTCTGACGTTTCCCCTCAGAGGAAGGGGGGTCATTCCCCCTTCTCTAGTACAGTGAGGAAGAGGTCCCATAAAATGAATCGGGACCATTCCAGGGCTCTGGGAGACTCTTATTCAACTTCTAAAAGGAATGCTGGACAGCACTGTATGCCCTCCAGCACATCAGTCTAACTGCTCCCCGGCACCACACCAAGAGCAGTGAGAGTCCGTGGGGCATCTGTTGAGTCCTGTCCCAATGACATCAGTGACAGCTGTCTCCACGACAATAGCATACCAAGTGGCATCAGACCTGCTTTGCCTCTGTTCCAGACTCTCCACTGGTTCAAGAGTTCACTGGTGCCATGGCTTTTACTGCCTCATTCTTGGTTGTGCTCTTGGCACCCTCTGGCTGTGTCACAGAGCTATCAGGCTCATCAGCACCACAGCTCGCACTTCTCAGACTGTGGAGTTGAAGTGATGGTAGCCAAGACCTATCTTAGTTCTGGACATGGCTGATGCTGAAGGCCCACTCAGCGTTGGTGCATCCTTTGGCACTGTCATTGTCTTGGCAGCAGATCCCTTCATCAAGTTCAATACCACGTTAGCCTTGGTATTGGCACGTCTCCCAGCACCAGGTGGGTGTGCATCTCATTTACCAGTGCTAGTCCCCCATTCCTCTTTGGCACTGATACCACCCCTTTCTTGGGCTTCAGATGAATTTGACCATTTATTTACCCCCATCAGAGCTGGCTCCCCCGCTGTCACCGTAGAACCTCTGGGACAGCTCAAGATCCAGACTGGAGTCATCCTCACCCTCATTGTCAGATAGGCTCTAGAGATTGTGATCAGATCACCAATAGTACTAAAAATCGGCATCTGTCCTGCAGTCAGGACAGAGGCTCTTGGTTTGCTGCTTCCTGGCCACCAATGCCATATTCCTATGCTCAATAGCCTCTTGGGATACTCCTCAGTCCCTGAGGTCCCACTCCTTGACCTGCTTCAGAACAAGATCATTGGTTCTGAGGGTGGGTCTTGCTCCCAGCCCATTTCATCTGAGAGTAACTGCTGAGCCCATTCCCTCTTGATCTCTGAATTTGTTCTGACTAGATCCTATGGTGCAAGAACAGTACCCATCATTGAAGCAGCAAACTGCCATTCTTCCTTCCATTCTCTCTGGGTGACTCTACCATGCTGGAATCTTCCTCTCCCTTGATGCCTGAGGACTTTAAGGAATTTCAGGACCTCCTGAGGCATATGACCACTATCTTGGTTATCCAGGCAGAAATCCTTCAGGAGGATAAACATAAGCTGCTGGAAGTTCTTCAGTCATAACCTCTAGGGAGAGTAACCCTCCTGATAAATACGGCTCTTTTGAAATCTGCAGAGGCCCTCTGGAATACTCGTTTCATTGCCTGCTGCAGCAAGGCATTTGGAGAAGTGGTACTTCATTCCCATGCAGGGTTTTGAGGGCTTTAACTCCCACTTGGCTCCTAACTGTTTGGTGGTAACTGCAGCAAATGACTGGCATGCCAGGGAAGGTATAAGTCCATCCCTAAGGACAAAAAGTCCAAAAGGATGGATTTAATGGGGAGGAACATTTATACCTACTCTTCCCTGCACATGCATATCACAACCCAGCAGGCATTACTCTCTGTGTATGACTGTCAATTGGGTGACCATGTCTAAGTTTGTGGAGAAGTTGCCAGAACTCTCCAGAGGGGAATTGATGGCATTCTTTGTGGAAGATTATGTGGTAGCCGAGACCTCATTGTAATCAGTTCTTGACATGGCTGATGCTGCAGCCAGAATTACGGCATTGGCTGTGACCATGAGGAGAGCCTAGCGGCTACAGAATTTGGGCATTGCACCTGATGGTGCAGCAGACCATTGAGGACTTTATCATTTGATGGTCAGCTTTTGTTTTCAGAAAAAATAATCCTTTAAAAGACTCCCAAGCTACTTTGTGTTCATTGGGAGTATAAACTCTGGCCGTGAAGAGACACCATTATAGTGATCAGAAGCAACAGCAGCAGTACCCCTGACAGCATTTTTTTGACATTTTGTAAGGCAGGAGGACTACTCCTAGAAAGGCCACAGATCCCAGGGAGAAGGTCTGATTCTGGGTTTAACCAGTTGACTCATCCTCCTCTTCCCTTTCTCTTCTTTCCCCAGCATCGAGCAAGCACCCATTCTGACTCATGTGTCAGGATACCAATCCAGTGATGACCTCTCTTTCTCCAGCCCTTCTTTTTGGGGACTAGCTGGCTTGTTTTTATGGTGTTTGGGACTTGATTATCCTGGACAACTGAATCCTAAACACTGTCAGATCAGGTTATGCCATACAGTTCCTCTCCATCCCTCTTCCCCACTCCCTACCCCGCCCCTCTTCTGGGACCAGCCTCATGAGATACTGCTCCTCAACTAGGTCCAGTCTCTTCTGGCTCTGGGGGCTGTAGAGATTCTCCCACTGCAGCAACAGATACAGGGATTCTACTCCCAATATTTTCTGGTTCCCAAACCCAAGGGAATGATGAGATCTATCCTTGATCTCTGCAATCTCAACAAATACATGTGATTCCATATGGTTACCCTAGCAGCTATCCTACCCCGCTTGAATCACAATAACTGATTTGCTGCCCTGGACCTGAAGGATGCTTATTTTGATGTAGCAATCCTTCTGAGCCACAAGAAGTTCCTCAGGTCTGTCATAGCTGTACAAACCATGCTGCTTTTTGGCCTCTCTTTCACGCCTCAGGTGTTTACCAGATACATGATTCTGATAACAGCATATCTCAGGAAGAGGGGAGTTAATATCTTCCCATATCTGGATTATTGCTTGCTGAGGAGCAGCTCCATAGAGGAAGGCCTTTGCCATGTTCACTTCACAGTACACCTACTTAGGTGTCATCCTAAACAGCAGGAAGTCAACACTGGTTCCAATTTGAAGTGAGCTCGAGAGTGTTTCTGCTGACTGAGCAATTCCAGGTGATTTGCCACCTATGTCTGGAGCTGCAATCTCAAATCCAGTGAGTATGCCTGAGGTTGCTAGGATGCATGCACACAAGGAGCCCAATATGTCAGGCAGCACCTACGTCCTTTTCTTGATTTGGCTGAAGTTGCTCTATCGTCTGAATCATCATCCATTAGACAGACTGGTCTGACTTCCTCCACCAAACCTGGACTCCTTACAGTAGCGGATGGTTCAAGGCAATGCTCGGTCCCCACCAACCAAGACTATGGTCACCTATGCTTCCTTAATAGCTTGTGGTGCACATCCTTACCAACAATAGCACCATGATGTTGGACCTTGCAAAGGGAATTAAAACCAATAGTAAAAGGTTTTATAGCCATATAAATAGGAAGAAAACAAAGAAAGAAGAAGTGGGACCGCTAAACACTGAGGATGGAGTGGAGGTTAAGGATAATCTAGGCATGGCCCAATATCTAAACAAATACTTTGCCTCAGTCTTTAATGAGGCTAATGAGGAGCTTAGGAATAGTGGCAGCATGACAAATGGGAATAAGGATGTGGGGGTAGATATTACCATATCCGAGGTAGAAGCCAAACTTGAACAGCTTAATGAGAGTAAATCAGGCGGCCCAGATAATCTTCATCCAAGAATATTAAAGGAACTGGCACATGAAATTGCAAGCCCATTAGCAAAAAATTTTAATGAATCTCTAAACTCAGGGGTTGTACCGTTTGACTGGAGAATAGCTAATATAGTTCCTATTTTTAAGAAAGGGAAAAAAAGTGACCCGGGTAACTACAGGCCTGTTAGTTTAACATCTGTAGTATGCAAGGTCTTGGAAAAAATTTTGAAGGAGAAAGTAGTTAAGGACCTTGAGGCCAATGGCAATTGGGACAAATTACAACATGGTTTTACAAAAGGTAGATCGTGCCAAACCAACTTGATCTCCTTCTTTGAGAAAGTAACAGATTTTTTAGATAAAGGAAATGCAGTGGATCTAATCTACCTTGATTTCAGTAAGGCATTTGATACAGTACCACATGAGGAATTATTGGTTAAATTGGAAAAGATGGGGATCAATATGAAAATTGAGAGGTGGATAAGGAACTGGTTAAAGGGGAGACTACAGCGGGTCATACTGAAAGGTGAACTGTCAGGTTGGAGGGAGGTTACTAGTGGAGTTCCTCAAGGTTCAGTTTTGGGACCAATTTTATTTAATCTTTTTATTACTGACCTCGGAACCAAAAGTGGGAGTGTGCTAATAAAGTTTGCGAATGACACAAAGTTGGGAGGTATTGCCAATTCAGAAAAGGATTGGGATATCCTACAGGAAGATCTGGATGACCTTGTAAACTGGAGTAATAGTAATAGGATGAAATTTAATAGTGAGAAGTGTAAGGTTATGCATTTAGGGATTAATAACAAGAATTTTAGTTATAAGCTGGGGACGCATCAGTTGGAAGTAACGGAAGAGGAGAAGGACCTCGGAGTCCTGGTTGATCACAGGATGACTATGAGTCGCCAATGTGATGTGGCCGTGAAAAAAGCTAATGCGGTCTTGGGAAGCATTAGGCGAGGTATTTCTAGTAGAGATAAGGAGGTGTTAGTACCGTTATACAAGGCATTGGTGAGACCTCATTTGGAATACTGTGTGCAGTTCTGGTCTCCCATGTTTAAGAAGGATGAATTCAAACTGGAACAGGTACAAAGAAGGGCCACTAGGATGATCCGAGGAATGGAAAACCTGTCGTATGAAAGGAGACTCAAGGAGCTTGGTTTGTTTACCTTAACCAAAAGAAGGCTGAGGGGAGATATGCTTGCTCTCTATAAATATATCAGAGGGATAAATACCAGGGAGGGAGAGGAATTATTTCAGCTCAGTACCAATGTGGACACAAGAACAAATGGATACAAACTGGCCATCAGGAAGTTTAGACTTGAAATTAGACGAAGGTTTCTAACCATCAGAGGAGTGAAGTTCTGGAACAGCCTTCCAAGGGAAGCAATGGGGGCAAAAGACCTATCTGGCTTCAAGATTAAGCTAGATACGTTTATGGAGGGGATGGTTTGATGGGATAACATGATCTTAGTCAAAGGTCAATTAATTGCCATCAGTGGTAAATAGGACCAATGGTCAATGATGGGATGTTAGAAGTTACTACAGAGAACTTTTTCCTGGGTGTCTGGCTGGTGAGTCTTGCCCACATGCTCGGGGTTCAGCTGATCGCCATATTTGGGGTCGGGAAGGAATTTTCCTCCAGGGTAGATTGGCAGAGGCCCTGGAGGTTTTTTGCCTTCCTCTGCAGCATGGGGCATGGGTCACTTTCCGGAGGATTCTCTGCATCTTGAAGTTTTTAAACCATGATTTGAGGACTTCAGTAGCTGAGACATAGGTGAGAGGATTATTCCAGGAGTGGGTGGGTGAGATTCTGTGGCCTGCATTGTACAGGAGGTCAGACTAGATGATCATAATGGTCCCTTCTGACCTTAAAGTCTATGAGTCTATGAGTCTATGTGAACAGAGAGAGGAATGTTACCCCTCTTGGGAACCAGCCCAGGAAAAACCACAACAAAGGGTGAGCTCAAGCAGCACTGAGGGTTGATCTATTGGCATCCCTTACTTCTGCAATTATACTCACACACACACACAACACATTCACGCTGGCAGGCTGCAGGCACGGATGTTGGTTTTGATTTTGTAGGTGGCTGAGGCTGGCCAGGTGACAGCTGCCTGGAGAGTTCCCAAAGTCCCTTTGGATCCGTAGGAGGGCTCTACTGCTTATGGTCCAGTCCCGAGTTTAGTGTGCTGTTACATTTCCTTGTTGCAGGAGGTGATCAGGCTCTGGCAGTTTTGTGTCAGGGAAAAAAATAACATGCGTGGCCGATCACTTCCCTGAGATCCAGAATCATCTGGTGGATCCCTCAGCAGAAATTTCTCCTTGAGTCAGGAATAGTACCTGAAACCTAGAATCATGCAGTCCATTTTTTTACAGTTTGGAGAATCCAAATAATCTACCTGTTTTCCATGAGAGACAGCAAGAAATGCTAGCTGTTTTTCTCCCAGAGGAGTCTGTCTGGGCTTCTTTACTGATGCTTTTCACTTGAGTTGGGAATCAGCACTGCTGTGCCAATTCTGATAACCGTATAGGCCATTCTCATGCTGAAGTTGGGCTGCGCCAAGCTCATTCTCATTACTCCATCATGGCCAAGACAATATTGGTTCTCCAACCTCCTCATGTTATTAGTTCGGTTTCCCATCTCCCTTCCTCTTCATCTTGATCTCCTGACTCATCATTAAGGTCAGATTTTGTGTCCAGCACTCAGTTCTCTTACACCTTGGGAGTGCCCCAAGGGTCGGTGCTGGGGCCGGTTTTGTTCAATATCTTCATCAATGATCTGGAGGATGGTGTGGACTGCACCCTTAGCAAGTTTGCAGATGACACTAAACTGGGAGGAGTGGTTGATACGCTGGAGGGTAGGGACAGGATACAGAGGGACCTAGACAAATTAGAGGATTGGGCCAAAAGAAATCTGATGAGGTTCAACAAGGACAAGTGCAGAGTCCTGCACTTAGGATGGAAGAATCCCATGCACTGCTACAGACTAGGGACCGAATGGCTGGGCAGCAGTTCTGCAGAAAAGGACCTAGGGGTTACAGTGGACGAAAAGCTGAATATGAGTCAACAGTGTGCCCTTGTTGCCAAGAAGGCTAACGGCATTTTGGGCTGTATAAGTAGGGGCATTTCCAGCAGATCGAGGGACGTGATTATTCCCCTCTATTCGGCACTGGTGAGGCCTCATTTGGAGTACTGTGTCCAGTTTTGGGCCCCACACTACAAGAAGGATGTGGATAAATTGGAAAGGGTCCAACGGAGGGCAACAAAAATGATTAGGGGGCTGGAGCACATGACTTATGAGGAGAGGCTGAGGGAACTGGGATTGTTTAGCCTGCAGAAGAGAAGAATGAGGGGGGATTTGATAGCTGCTTTCAACTACCTAAAAGGGGGTTCCAAAGAGGATGGATCTAGATTGTTCTCAGTGGTAGAAGATGACAGAACGAGGAGTAATGGTCTCAAGTTGCAGAGGGGGAGGTTTAGGTTGGATATTAGGAAAAACTTTTTCACTAGTAGGGTGGTGAAGCACTGGAACGGGTTACCTAGGGAGGTGGTGGAATCTCCTTCCTTAGAGGTTTTTAAGGTCAGGCTTGACAAAGCCCTGGCTGGGATGATCTAATTGGGGTTGGTCCTGCTTTGAGCAGGGGGTTGGACTAGATGACCTCCTGAGGTCCCTTCCAACCCTGAGATTCTATGATTCTATGATTCTATCTCACAGCAAGGATGCTGCACAGTTAGATTAGGAGGAGGAACAATGTTCGGAGGAGTCCAGTAAGTCCTACTCAATAGTAGGAAGTCCTCCACCAGAGTGACCTATTCAGCCAAGTGAAAGTGGTTCTTGGTATGGTCACTAGCCTGGAGAGTTCATCTGAAGCTAGCTTGTATCCAGGACATCTTGGAGTACCTGTTACACTTTCAGCCTTCGCATCTTGCACTTAGCTTACTGAGAGTCCACCTGGCAGTGATTTCAGCATTTCATCCACCCATCCATGGGAAGCTGGTCTTGTCAAACCCTATGGCAGCGAGGTTCTTGGAATTAGTCAGTTGTCTCCACCCACCAGTTAAATAGTTGATTCCTTTGTGGGAATACTATCTTAGCAGCTCCATTCAAGCCTCTGGCTACTTCTTTCTCACTTCTGTGTCAGAAAACTGCCTTCCTTGTAATGATAACGTACACAAGGAGAGTGGGTGAATGCAGGCTTTGATGGCAGAAACCCCTGACACAGTTTTCTAAAGATATGTAACCCTGTGGCTGCACCCTAAGTTTTTATCCAAAGTGGTTTCACAGTTTCACTTGAATGGAGCTATATGTTTATCAGTGTTCTTCCTTAAGCCTTATTCAACTCCAGAAGGCTGACATCCTCACAGACTGGATGTCAGGCAATGTTTAACTTTTTATCTAGATGGGACCAAATCTTTCTGCTCCTCATCTCATTTGTTGGTTTCATCTGCAGACTGAGTGCAGGGTCAAGCGATTTCTTCATAGATGATCTCCAGGTGGACAACTTCCGGTATCATGAGAGCATACAAAGTAGCACAAAATGTGCAAGCTCATTCCACGAGAGCCCAGGAATGTCAAGAGTATTTCGAAATGATTGATGTTCCTATATCAGTCACTTGCAGGGCTGCCTCTTGGTCCTCTGTGCATACTTTTACAAACCACTATGCTATTACCGTTGCGTCCAGATCAGATGCAAACTTTGGGAAGGCAACCCTGAATTCCTTGTTTAAATAGACTCTCAACCCCACCTCCTACAAATACTGCTAGTGAATCCTCTATTCTAAGTAGAATACACAGCTGCATCTACTCAGAGGAAAAAATGGTTACCTACCTGTAACTGTTCTTCAAGATGTGATGCAGACATGTATTCCACAACTACCGTTCATCCCTTCAGCTTCAGTCCATACTTTTGACATTCAGTGTGAAAGAAGTTAGGGGGTCGGGGTCGCACCACCCTTATATGGCCAAGGGATCTACTAGGTAAAGTTTCCAGTGCACCAGGCACACAAACATCTAAGTAGAATACATGTCTACATCACACCTTGAAGAATAGCTATAGATAGGTAACCATTTTATATGCAGCTTTCACTTTTTGTCAGCCTTGCATGGCACATAGTTGGGATGGTGACTAGGCTCGGAGTGTACGCCTAAATCAATAAATATAATAGGCATAATTCACCCACCAGCAGCCACCACTTGTAGAAAGTCTGTCTGGATCAGAACACAACTTAAACTTCCAGCAACCCCCAGCAATCTACTGGGTCTATGGGACACCTGACACAAGCTACCAAAAGGGTCATTCCAGTCAGATATGGAGCGTGTCCAGAGTTCCCTGGAGATATGGTCATTTAGTGTATTTCCTTGGCAGTATCTTTCAAAGTAAAAGTGATGCCATTCCTGGTGGGCATTAGTAAGGGGGCAAAATATCTCCCCTCTGATAAAAATCACACACGTTCCTGTGCACATGGGAATAAATCAGGGCCCACATGTATAACAAGGCGAGCATTTTGATAGTATGAATGTCAGATGTGATTAGATGAAAGTTAAACTCCGCCTATGTAAATATAAATGTTTACTTATGCATAAAAGTATATATCTGTTAGAGCTTGGAAAACAATGTAACTGAGGAATTTAGCTGCTTGTTGCTTACAGAAAGTCCACAAACATTGTGATTTCTACTAATTTAGTCAAGTAATTTGCAAACGCATTTTCTACCCTATAGATTGCTCTGAGGTCTCTCTGTAACTGCTCCACCCTCAGCAGTAAAAGTCATGTTAGTTAGGTCACATGGTACTGTTTCTCCCAATTGCATGAGTGTTATTCTTATCAGAAAGAGATTTTGAAAAACAAACAAACAAACAAAAAAGAGCCTTTTGTCTTTGCCAGGGAGAAGTAGAAGTTTAAAAGGGTTAGTGAATCTTGAAGATTATACAATATTTCCTTTCTGGGCTATCCATACCATTCCAAAGGTATTCATCCCTAGATGAAAAAAATGAGCTATGATTAAAAAAAAATGGGCATAGACATTAAATTACAGTTATCATGTTTACACAATGTATTTGTTTATAGTCCTGGTTATAGACAGCTCCTTGTTTAGCTGGTTTAATTTCCTCCTTCCCTGGGCTTTATGTAGAGATTTTTGGGATTTTTCACCCATGCTGTGTAAAATGGTGCCCATTTCTACATCACCAGTTGCAAATTTTAAAATTTGACAGAGAAAAATCAGTGGGGTGGAGGGTGGGGGAGTTTTACTTGTCTGTGACTGTTTTATATAAAATGCCTATTTACATATATACACATACACACACTGGCAGACAGGTTGTAATTTTTGTGTTTCTAGTCACAACACAAACCAGAAGACAAGCTTCAGTGATTTGCTGTATTTTAATAGAGCAACAAGCTAAATACATACAGCATACAATTCACTGCAGTTTAGCATTACTCTTCTGTTGATACACAAGTGACTAAATTTGATGTTTTTATTCTGTAGTCAGCCTATTAATTTAAATTCTAGTTCGTCAGATAAAAAAAGCAAATCTGTGAATTAAATGCTTTTAAAAAAATTGAGTCTCAGTTGAAACTTGTATTAAAATATCTGATCCTAAGCCTAAATTGTAGAAGTCAGAGATGGAAATATATCTATTAGATCATTCTGTCAATCACTCTGTCAGTGCAAGATTGTTGTCTACATTATTTTTGTATACTGTAATGATAGATATATTGTATTATTACAGGACATGACATTACACTGCTGAACAAAAGTCTGTAAAACAGTAATTTATAAAATTGTGTGAATTTCCCATAGATTATAGGCCAGATCCTTAGTCTGTGTATGCCAGCATAGCTCCACTGACCTCAGTGGAGTTACACCAGTTTACCTCAGATGAGAATCTGGCCCTATATAGCTATACAGTAGTATGCAATAAGATATGTAATAATATCAATTCTTTTTTAAAAAATAGGTAATTGAGTGGACTCTCTAGTTCTCATACTTTAGAATTGGGTAGCACTAAGTGAAGGTAGGTATAATGTCAGCAAGCACTGTGCAATCTTTTTGCACACAGAGGGACTATTTCATCTTCTGCTTGATCTGCAATACCTCTGGCATCCAAGTGACAGGTGACCAGTAAACTGAGATTGCCAGTTGTAGCATGTTTTTGTTATGTAGGCAAAGTACCAAACTCCAGTGTTTTCTGCTGGTTGAAGAGAGATTCGCTCACTGCAGAAAGCTCAGACAAGCCTTGCATTCATTCCACTCCGGCCCTTAATGATGGGCTTATGTCAGGGTTAAGTGGTGTGCAGGACACAGAAGTGTCATCCATTGTTGTGTGTAGTACATTTACCCCACTGTGCCCAGACCACACAGAATATGAGTCTGTAACAGCTTCCAGCTTTGGGAATTATTCCTGTAGCTAGAGGTATTGAAGCTTGTGCTTTCAGCTGTGGATGTCCCAATTCAATCCCTGGTCATTATAAAATCCCTTTGTACACATGGTGAATTTCATCCTTGGTGCCTAAAGGCTCTGTCCTGAAAATTGACATGAAGCTTACAATATTTTCATGTTTTTATATAAAGTCATATAGGACTAGTTCATCCACTCCCATAGGAGAAGCTGGGGGGAGGGAAACTTTTGTAGTTACTCTTGCATTATTTCTACCACTGTTCTCTCAGGTGGTGGGGTTTGCCTAGGCATCAACTGGGCAGGGAGTTTAACCCCCTATAAAGCCTCCAGCATCACAGCTTCTCTGCCTGATATCCCACTTCTACAAGGACATTTCTGTTGCACAGAGGGGTTCTGCACAAAAAAGTAATGCCTGAAGCTTGGTTACGTCTTGAACAGACTGGTTAGTGTCTGGAAAGAGGACAGTGTGCATAGCAGCCACTCCACCCAAGGATCCCTGACCTCATGGCATCTAGAAATGGAGCACGGTGCTACAGAGCAGGCTGAACTTCCCCCTAATCCCCAAAGGTTGTGGGAGATCCAGGGCCGGCGCAAGCCCTAGGCAACCTAGATGGTCACCTAGGACGCCAAGCTCTCGGGGGTGGCATTTTCGCGCCCTCGGCGGCATTTCAGCAGCAACCCCATCTCTTCTCGGCTGCATTTTGGTGGTGACTCCTCCTGTTCTCAGCGGTGACTCGTCCTTCCCTCTTCGGTCCGCGGCGGCATTTCGACAGCAACTCCTCCGCTGCGGCGTCAGGTTTTTTTTTTTTCCCTCTTCACCGCCTGGGGCAGCAAAAAAGCTTGCGCTGGGCCTAGGGAGATCAACATGCACACAGGGTTCTTTCCATTTATAGATTCATGTGAGACAACCTAGCTTACAGAAACTTTTCTGCAAAAGTTACCAGTTGCGTAATCCTTGTAATGATTAAAATACCTTCTCAGTGTTGTCTTCAGGATGTAAGAGGTTGAGTTTGTATTTGAGCAGTCATGATGTAGAACAAAATTAACCCACTCTGTTACAAAGCAGCTGGAAAGAAAGTGCTAAGTCAATATGCTAAATACATTTTAAAATACAATCCAGAAATAATCAATACAACCTGATAGGGAATGTAGAGGAAAGCAGAAGTACAGGCATAAGCCAATATAGGAAGTGGTTGATCATGAGATAGAGATATTGTTGTGGCTGGGTTTTTTTTGTCCAATGTAACTAGCAATTTTGAAGAATTGGGATTTTGTGAAGTAAGACTATTAATTATTTGTGTATATTTGAATTTCCTGGGTCTATTTTCTAGGCTCATATGGCCTTGTTGTATGCCACCAAAGTACATCCAGCCATTAGAAAGGCGAGGAACAGAGGGCATGGCCTTCTGAAATGGAAGATTGGTTAGGATTATTCCTTCTCTATCTGTTAAGGTTATAAATAAAAATGTCTACATAAAATGAGAGGCGACTGACAAAGTTCCTATCTGTTCTGCTTTCTGCAGACCTAAAATTGCCTGACTTTGGACTGGTCTACGCTATTGCTTAAGTCGATGTAACTTATGTTGCTCAGGGGTGTGAAAAAGACACACCCCCTGAGTGACACAAGTTACATCGACTTAAGTGCTGTTGACGCTGGTGCTATGTTGGTGGGAGACGCTCTCCCACCGACATAGCTACCACCTCCTGCTCTCCTGTCGGCATTGGTGCAGCTGTACCACTGTAGCACAATAGTGTAGACTTGCCCTTTGATTGAGGGTAGGGAAAAGATAGCATCACTACTTACTAGTAAGTATGCCCAAGAGCCTGGTCCATTAAAGCATTAATCTACCCATTAAACTGTGGATGTCAGAGCTGCACGTGCCACTTCAGGGTGTCAACGCTGGAATGGGCCAAAGCCTAGTCTCACTGAAATCAGTAGAAATGTTGCAGCTTACTTCAATGGGATCAGAATCTGGCTCTAAATTAAAAAGACCAGGACACAAGTAGGTGCATGTAACATTATCCAGTGAAAATGCAAGGCCCATGTTTCAAGCTGGAATGTGTATACTAAAAAAATCAAATACAATCCAGTGTGAGAATAGCAAGCTCTCCCTACCATTACATGCTTGAATTTAAAATATATATTCATATACTTTAAGAGATACTTTATATAGGAAAAAGTGAACTATTGATGTTTTCATTGAACATATGATGCAGAGTCCATTATATACTGAGCCTTGCTGGGACAATTCTACAGTTATTCTGTGAATAAGAACATTTTCACTAGGGGAAGTTTATTGTGCATGGTTTTTTCTGCCTCAATCATCTTAGTTGTTAGTAGCTGAAATTGGAAAATTGATTTGAGCATAATTGTCCATTTAAAACTTTCAAATTTTTTGAAGGTCTACTACTGCCAGGCATATCCTGGTGTGAATATCTTATGGTAGTTAATTGTCGGGGTAATGCCTTATATATAGTTCCTGCTGACTTCATTTTGAATTTGTTGCAATATTTCAGACTTGTCATACCTTCCATTTCTATTTTTACAGAAGCACTGGGAGCTTTGATGCAGTGCTTAAAGAATAATGTACAAAACATCACCAATATGAGGTTACATTCAATAGTTCCAATCAATGGGAAACTTAAACCAATGAGGGGGTTTTGACAGAGTAAGGAGTGAAAGAACAGGCTGTTGTGAAGAGCAATCTACAATATTAGGTTTCATCTTAAAAACTCAGGGGAAATGATTATGAAGTACCTTCAAAGAATCTTCTTATTCTCGGATATCTGAAAATTGAAATTATTTTTGTCTTATAGCAAAATAGTAATGATATATTGTATATAACATAAACCACTGAATTAGTAAACTCCTGCTGAACCATCGTTTTATTTTTGTTTTCCATAGTATACCATCCTATTGGGATAACCAAAACAACCTCAAACCAAGACTATATTTTCATACAATTAATTAGCCTCATAATTCTTAATATTGATAACTTGCTACATTTTGTTTTTTAACTCAATTACAGAAAACCAGTTGACTTGTTTGAATTAAGTTGTAAATATTGTTGGCTTAGAGAGAGAATGGCTTAACTATAAAGATTATTGTGCATAACAAAGGTCGTACAGCACATCTTTAGCATTCTGTCAAGCCTATGCAACGTAGCAATGTTCATCAAGTAGAACACTCTGAACCTTGGGGTCAATAAAAATGCACAATATTGTGTTTGCTAGCCATTTGTATATCCAAATTATTAATTAAAGAGGAATCTGGTGACTTCCCCACACCTCCTGCTGACTCCTCATTGTACACACTTTAAAGCCCTTTGGTAGTTAGTCCCTAGTGTATTTTCTTCCAGTTGTCATAGCAATTTACAAAATCCTCACCCCAGGGGAAACCATCAAAGATTTATTTGCTGAATCACAAAAAGGGGTAGGGTGGGGTGAAGGAGTGGGGGTAGAATACAAACCTCAGACTTATGGGGAAAATTGGACAATTTCAACTGAGGTTTAAATTACAATTACACAAATAACATTAATGTTTTTAAAGGGCATTATAAGGGTTGTGATTTGGGGTTGTTGGTTTTTCTTGGTTGTTGTAGCTATTTTTTGAAGTATATACAATAAAAAGGGAAAATTTCACCAGTTATAAATTTGTAACGGGCATTTTTAATACATTTACATTATGAACAGAATAAATTTAAGGATTGTATAAATTTCAGATAATATCCTAATAACACAATCAATTCAGATCTTCAATAGATACGGGATTTTTAAAAAAATCAGAGGTTAGATTGTCTTTTCTGCTAACATACATGAGGGAGACCCTAATCTGGAGAGCCAGCCCCTGTCAATTAGATGTGAGAGGAGTGTAGGGTGACCAGACAACAAGCCTGAAAAATCGGGACACGGGGTTGGGGGGTAATAGGACCCTGTATAAGAAAAAGACCCAAAAATCAGGACTGTCCCTATAAAATCGGGACATCTGGTCACCCTAGAGGAGTGCTAATTTATCTGCACCACTCCCCCTGCCTAAGACCTTGCCAATACCTCTCTACTGCTAGTAAGTGCAACTTGGAAGGCAAGAACAGGACTGAGCCGAGCAGGGATGTGAAAAATCCTCTTAGGTGCCCTTTTGCGGCTGTTACTGAGTAGTCATAGGGGGACAGATTAGTGGTGTCTGGTGTCCCAAATAATTGGTGGAGCTTCATGTAGCAACCTGTGTCTCTCTCCCCACCCCCTCAGATATACAACCTTCCTACACCCAAGACTGATTACTGAAAATGAAGAAGTGTCTAGCAGGGGGGAGAGCTTAGTGGTGTGAGCATTGGCTGCTAAACCCAGGGTTATGAGTTCAATCCTTAAGGGGGCCATTTGGGGATCTGGGGCAAAAATTGGGGATTGGTCCTGCTTTGAGCAGGGGGTTGGACTAGATGACTTCCTAAGTTCCCTTCCAACCCTGATATTCTATGAGGGGGTCACAGGGAAGTGTTTTGTTGAGGTGAGGAACTGAAAAGAAAAAGATGCTTGAAAAAACAGGACAAAAGGGTAAAATGGAAAAAAAATAATATTTATTCCTTTCCCCCTAATTTTTTCCCAGTGCGAGCTTCCCCCTCTCCAGTCACTCTTGCCCTAGCCGGCCCACTCCCATACACCAACACCCTTATTCATCAATTGACTCTGCTCCTCTCTGCAGTCAATCCTGCCAATGAAACCTTTCTCCCTTCCAGCTCAGAACCTCTTCAACCTCCCACCTGCTCAAATGCTCCTCAAAAATACTGCTATCCCCCAGGCTGAGAACATTTCCTCTCCCCCATCTAACCTACATGCTCCTTCAGGCGTGAAACCTCATCATCTTACACTTACGGGCTCTTAATGCCTACACCCAATGCTCTCAGCTCAGAACACTTGTTATCAGGCTCAGAATGCTTCCTCCCCCATCCCACACACCTGAAACCCACTGCCACCAGGACCAGAGGCCCCCCTTTCCCTTCCACCAAAAATCACTACATCATTGCTGGACCTGGATAAGGATAAGCAGAGGAAGCAGGGAAGGAATGAGAGTGCAGAGGGTGCTGTCCTCTGTCTCTGTGGGGCTAATGGGAAATAGCCACACAGAAACCTGTATTCTCTGCCCTGTGCTACCTGCAAGTGGCATGGGACCAGAATTCCCCAAGTGGCAGCAAGGTGTACTGCAACTTATACTACATCAGCCACAGTACAGAATGTCTACTGCATGGGAGGCAACTGTGGCATTATTAACCCCTAATCAGTATCTGCCACTTGCACCAAGCTATTGGAAGCATGTCTCCTCCTGTAGCTACACTGCCCGGTAGCATGGGAACCACCAAGAGAGCTATAGAGAGGGATAGATATCCTTTCTTTGAGCACTGTTTTCTGACACTGTGGACCCCTAACAATTCTGCACAGTGCATTGTGAGAGGTAACCACTGCAAGCACAATCTATCCCATTTACTCTACTGTGGCTCTGCATGGGTGCCAGGGTCCATTTGCCCAGTGCACCTTGCAGTATCAGGATCTAAAACACCAGTCTTGGAGGCCTTGCTTTGGGGAAATACAATAAGGGAAAAAAACAAGGAGTCCTTGTCACACCTTAGAGACTAACACATTTATTTTATATTTTTATATTTTATACATTTGTTAGTCTCTAAGGTGCCACAAAGACTCCTCGTTTTTGCTGATACAGACTAACACGGCTACTACTCTGAAACAATAAGGAAAGCGACAAAAATTGCTGCAGCCAGTGAGCTTAGAAGTAGTCTGAATAAAAGAAATAAATACTTTAGTTATCCATAGGCTTTAAAACCATCTCACCACTGCAGACATTTTGCCCCAACTTATTTATTGCCTCTTCAGTAAATACTAATAAAATGATTCCTTTATTTTGTTTCCATTATGAATATAAAGATTAGTATGTGATCATTATGAATTTCTTTGTGCTGAATATCAAAGCAGCCTCATTGTAAGCAATTAAACACATCATTAAATAATGTGTTCAAGATAAAAGCACTAGTTTACTTGACTGGATGAATCTGAAACTGTCATTAATTTCTGCTAGTTTTACTATATTAGACATTTGTCCTTTTTTTCCCCCTGATGAAAGTCTAGCTGGTCAAATCACATCACAAGTGCTTTTGTAATATTTTAATAGAAAATAGTATGGAATAAAATTTCATTTAAAAACAAATGGATTTAGTTTCAGCTCTTCAGCTGCTGTAAACTAACTCCAGAGTCAGTGTTTTAAAAAAGATTGAGACATTTGCTTGGCTGGTGTGAAGCAGCTTCATGGAACTTGGCTGATTTACACCAGTTGAGTACCTGGCTCTAGAACTCTCATAAACATATTTCTTGTGGTATTGGAAAGTTTTAGGATGTGATTTTCATTGTTAACCACCTCATTAAACTTCATGGGCTTAATCCTGTTGTTTTGTTTGGTTATGGACATAAACTCCCTGTTCATTTTTAATGGGCATTTTGTCCAGGTCAGGATTGCAGAATTGGGCCCAACACATGGACTTGCAAATTTTCAATAGCTGAAAATAGGTTTATTTCTACATTAACTCTTAAGATGGGTAGACCACTCGTATCCATACCAGTACTGGTTCTTATGATCATCATGACTGGTATTGGTATCTCTTTAATGATGAGCTGTGTTCAGCCATTCAGCCCTGTTTCACCATTGCTAATGTCCTCCCAATCAGATATGCTCATTTTCTTCTGTAATTAAGGGTGTGCTGGAAGCATCCCCATTTGAGAGACTGCAAAAATTGTAGACATTTCTAAATGTGTGCATCTTAATAAGGTGATGAGCACTGGCTGGGACAGAAGAGATCTTAGTCTGGTAACTAGCATTCTTGTTTCAAAAGGCTGGGATTTTGGTGATAATATTGGCCACATTGTGAAGCTCTTACACTTATAGGTGAACTCATATGAGTAGTTCCACTGACTCTAATAAAACTATTTCTACAACGAACTGCTTGTCCTCATGAATATGGGACCCCAAAATTGGCCTGATGAGATTAGAATTTACATCTAGGGTATGGTTCCCTGTTTATTGTGCCTGAATATATTTTTGCAAATGAAAATGTATAGATGCAGCAGGTAAGCGGCTAGTGCCCAGATCTCATGTCAGGGTAGATTGTGTTAGTTTCTGGTTTGTAATAAATCCATTGGCTTCACGGCTTGAATTTACATAATAATGAAAGTTTCAGCATATTGTTGTAGGTCACATAAAGAAAACATTTAATCTTTCTGCATTCATCTCTGCACTTTCAAAGCATGTGATGGTCTGCAGAGACCGAAGAAGATTTAAGGCTATAAAAATGAGCAACGTATTTTAAGATAGATTTTAATTCTACAAGTGGTTGCTAATAATTTTTGTTCCTTCTGTAAAGGTTAGCGCAGAATTGGGTCACTGTATACAACACAATTTAGCTAAAGAAGAGATGAGTACATGGGATCCAAAACATAGGATTACCCTATATGTGCCAACTGCGTTATATTTTGAAACTTCCTCTGAGGTATCGGATGCTGGCCACTCTGAGAGCATCATACTGGATTAGAAGGCCCAAGGGTCTAATCCAGTATGGCAGTTCCTATTCTCCCAACAGTTGCATGAAAATGGATAGAGCTACAAGATTATTAGATACCGCCTTTAAATATAGAAGTGCTGGGCTGAACAGCATGTGACTTACTACTACAGTGCAATTAAGTTACTGGGAATCTTTCCATTTACCTTCTGTGGGCTTTGGATCAGCTTTGGATCAGCCCTTTCGAAACCAGGAGTAAATTTCTTAACTGCAGTAGTCTCTATATCAGAACTGAAATCAAAGCAATCCCATAGCATCAAAAACAATCCCCATTCAAGTCCTCTTGGAATAAAAAACAGTGGTTATCAGGGAGGGTAGTTTGTATTATACCAACTCCCTGTTATTTATCCTACAGTTGTACCTGAGCACCAGCTGTACCAACACATAATCCCACAGAGTTCACAATACAAATAGAAAAGACAGAGGGAAAGATGAGACATCAGTGAAGTGACTTGGTCCAGGTGTCGCAAACTAGTGGCAAAGCTGAGAATAGAAACTACTTATCCGAACCCACAGTCTAGCATGTTGTTGCCTTGTGGGGCAGCCTGCAAAAGTTGCTAAGTAACTATTATTTCATGCTCTTTTTATAGATGGAGACACTAAAGCACAGACAAATTAAGTGATCTACTCTACTCAGGGGGCAAGGATAGCTCAGTGGTTTGAGCATTGACCTGCTAAACCCAGGGTTGTGAGTTCAGCCCTTGAGGGGGCCACTTAGGGATCTGGGGCAAAAATCTGTCAGGGGACAGTACTTGATCCTGCTAGTGAAGGCAGGGGACTGGACTCAATAACCTTTCAAGGTCTTTCCAGTTCTAGGAGATTGGCATATCTCCATTTATATATACTCTTTGTCTTGCACCAAGCTGGTAATTGGAATTCCATAGGCCATAGAAGGTTTTTCACTTGGTGAATGTTGTCTTCGCCCACCTGTGAAGTTGAAATAGTGTTCCAAATTTTCATTCCATAGCCATGTCAAAAAACAAAAATCACAACAACAAAGAAAAGAAAATCAAGATTTTTTGGTTTGAAACAGACTTACACAGAAAGAGATAGGCATGTGTTGCATTTTTTACTTCAGTTGAAATTTAGTTTAATTTGGAACAAGTAGGAGAAAGAGAAACCATATAATGGTGTGGTAACCAATAGACAAATGGATAGATAAGAAAGCCACTTTAGGCAGCTTGGTTGGTCAGAAACATTAACTCAAAGATTCTGCTATTAAAATTCTATTTATACAATTGTAGTACTGAAATTCTGTTTTAATTTGAGCATTACAGTATCCCATTAGTACCAAAACTGAATACAATAGGGATTGCAATCAAAACTCTGTTAGAAAATCTGTAGGGAGTTGGAGCCTTGAGGTACAAGACAGATAACAATTAGAGGAAGCCTCCTTGACTGTCAGCCACAATAATTTCTTGTTTCTCTGGAAGTTGAGAAAGGTTTAAATAACTTTATGAATTTAATAACTTGCTTGACGTTTCAGTAATGACTGCTAGTATTTTATGTGAAGAACACTTCCATTTTAATTAATATTAAGGTTTCCAGAGTAGTCATCAAAAGGCTTTAATAAGTCTAGTGAAGAATGCTCAATAAAATCAAATAGTTTGTACTGTACATAAATGCCTTTTACACATTTTCTTATGGTGTTATAAAATGGTAAGAGCTTTTAAGAAAGTAAAAATATTTCAGCAAGCCAAATAAAACATGAGCTTGTAGAATGATATTGAATTACTAGCTTATACCTTTTCATAATACCAACATTTTGTGAATACACATTGGTTCTGTCACTCTGGTTATTGCACCATAGAATTTCTTAATGTAGCAAGTCTAAGACCAAACTGGCCTCTGGGGCTATGTGTCTAAACAGCTGATGAGTAATTACTGGGAACCTTTGAGGCATAGGCAAAGAAAGGAGCAAGCTATTAGGAGCACTTGTATTTGAGTTATGAGGTGAAGCAGATTGTTAGTTATTTTTGCTGTAGGGAAGAACTAAAGTACATCTTATTTCGTTTAAAGCATAAAAGAAATTGAAGCTCTTGTACTTTCAGTTTGCTTTGCATTTTTGCCACGTCTATAGCATTTTGAAGTTCTTGTGCCTCAAAGAGTTAACACTGTTTTACACAGAACCATAATCCTTGTGCAGAACTCTCTTTGTATCCACAGCAATGTTGTAAGGCACCAGGAGTGGCACACAAGAGAGTAGTGGACAGTTAATGGGGTTGTCCCATCTGGGGTTCTCTCTGCTATAGGCTCTCTCCCCTCACTTGTGTCAGGCTAGCATCTTTTAGACCCACCACTGAAGGCTATATTGAGCGTAGAGGTAGTTTCTCAATTCCACAGCAGCTGGAAGATGGGGGTCGTATCTATCCTGGAAAATGGACAATAGCCTAAATATCAGCTGCTACTGAAGGGAGTTGGTCTGCAGCGGCGACCCCATATCTTAAAACAAGAATGAATAATTGCATGGTGCGTCAGTCAGCAACTGTGTTTGAGGCCCTGGCTAAGACCTTGATAGTCTACAGTCTTTGGACCATACATGGAAACCAGATGTAGCAGAATCCGAAAATTAAAACTGATCATTTGTTTTTAGGCTTCATCCCCTAGCGGTAACAGAATCTCTACTGAAAAGTTATGGCCTTGCCAGCCACTTTAAATGGAAGTATTTTCTTTGTTTATGTGCTTTATCTTAATGTTCTTGTTGCAGTTACTTGTGTTCCATTCTATGCATCCGATGCATTCAGCTTATGCTGAAATAAATTTGTTCGTTTCTAAGGTGCCACAAGTACTCCAGTTCTATTTTTAAAGAGTACAAAGCTATGACTCAATTTTATTCCGAAAGATATTTAGAAAAAGCTTCAAAAGGGTGTATTGACATTGTTATTTAGGTAATTGAAGGTTGCACCTGACAAATGAAATAAATTAATCAATCCTCCAAATGCATCTTCAGGGCCTTCTGACATATTGCGATATTTTCTTGAACAAATGAGAGGGATGTAAGTAGATATGATTTAAATATGACCGACAAAGGCATTGTAGAGAAATGAACTGATTCACAACACTAACTACAAAATCTCTAAAAAGTGTCATGTGCTTATTTATCCAACACGGTCCATCCCTACCCCATGCCCTCTTCTTTACCCTCATTTGTTATGTCATGCCTAAAGTCTATACTGTAAACTCCTAAGGACAGGAGCCTGTCAAATTACTTATCACATAAAATACTGAACAGCTTTTTAGGTGAAGCACAAATAATGGTACAGATTTTCTGCTGCTGTAATACTATTGGCTTCAGTGGAATTACATCATCAAAGGATTTGGTCCTAGAATGGATTGGCTCTGAAATGTCAATGCCTGCCCCACAACACAATTATTTTACACATTATTCATCCTCTTGCATTTTAACAGAATAACTGGAGGCTTCTGTAAAAAAGGCTATTGGTGACATCTCAGTATCGAAATGTCCTTATTAAACATTCTTAAAGATATATTGACTTCTGAGGAAACAAGTCATTAGGTAATTCTGAATTCATGAAAAACAGCTACTTAGTCTTCAAAAAAGCCAGAAGTGCAGAATGTATGTAATCCAGATTACTTTGCCATGTTGCAGAGGTTTTCTTAGGTTTTCTTGGATTTGATGATGACATCTTTAATTGGAAAAACTATTTACAATTCACGTATTAACAGATAATATTTAATATTCTAGATATTACCTTGCTTTTCATATCCATTGCCTGAAACTCTGTCAGTGAAAGAAGGAATGTTGTCCTGCCTAAGAATGCAAACTCAATATAAATAAATGTTAATATAAATATCTGGTATTTTCTCATAGTGAATTATCAGTTTGATTCTTCTTAAATGGTCACAGTCATACATATTTATCCATCAGCTTTCTCTAAGTTTTTTCACCTTTATTACTCTAGTAATGGTACAGTTCTAGGGCCAAGGGTATCATCAATGGATGCCAAAAGCTAGGGCCCCAATCCTGCAATGAATTCTGTGCCGGTGAATCCTTGCATCCATGTGGAGCCCTTACTTGCATTGTGGAATCAAGACCTAAGCAAGTGGCTTGACTTTTCCAAAGTGCTGAGCCACCCACAAGGGAGCTGCTGGGTATTGCACACTTTTGAAACACTTATTTATGTAACTAAATATGAATTTTGAAGCATACATTTAGACATCTTTATTTTTAATCTTGGCCTAAATCTCATTGATGGCCTCCTGAAATAATTTGGAAATTATTCAGAGCACAATATTTTTACGTTCAAAATACAGGTAAACCTGGACTTTCAAAGCCCCAAATCTGAAATTCCTATCCAAATTCACTTTTTGACCTAAGTCCCAATTTCACAATGTTACATATGTCATTAAAACCTTCATAAAATCAGGCTCTACTTGTATACATTATAGGACCAACTATCAGATGTAGTGAACATTTGTAAATATTGATTACGTGAATGATACTGCGGTACAGTAACACAATTAGAATGTATGTCTCAACTTATTATCATATATGTACATTCGCTACCGTCGCCCTTTTGTGGTTAGGTATCACATTTATTATTTCTGTCCTAACTGGTTATTTTGGTTCTTTCCAAGTTCCAAGTTGTGGTATACCTGTTAAGTTTAAAAGGTATGAACTTAGGAAAGCCCCTTTGACAACCTGCTTTAATACATCCTCTATGTTAAAGGTAGCTCATCACCATCTATCTAGGTGAAAAGTCCCAAACATAGGTATGCTAACCTTGCCTTAGCTCAACATACAGGATGTGGCCTGCTGGTCCCTTGTGTTACAGCCAAAATATACTCTAATATAAACCTATTATAATAAAACAAATAATCAAATCCATAAGAAAATAAGAAATGTATAAGAAAAGATATATAGGCAAGCAAGCAGGCCAGCCTTAGATGTATCTCATGTACCTGTTATGGACATCAGTTCATTGCCAGGACACTTCTGTGGTTGACTCATGTACCTGTGGTCAGAACTTCCCCTTAAACTCTATTTTCAGCTCCACAAATACTTGGGATTTTCTGTTGGGCCATTTATCTGTGCAAAGTTTATCTGTTCAAAGTTCATAGGCCTCAAGCCTTATGCTAACTTGCTGAAGCTAATGTTTTACAAGATACAGGCCTGTAGATTTCTTGCATTACTGCTGAATATAATGCCAAGCAGTAAATATAAAAAAGTGAAAGTAGCCCACTGGGCTACAGGGCTCTAACCACTACCCTCATAAAAACAACTAATAATAACACTATATTGACCTTCCTTACCCAAATATTCACTTTCTACAACCTCATGCTAATGTTTATTTGTGGTATATTCCATTTTTAACCTAGACACACAGTAGATAATTTTGTTTTTACTGGAGAAAGAGGAAAAAAACTATTTTTTTTCCAAGGGGAAAAAAATGAACAGCCCACTCCCGAACATTCAGAAACCATATCTTGTTATGCATAAGATTACTCGTTATTTTCTGTTATCCTGTTAAATATGTTGCACTTAAAATGTCTTATTTTCACTGTGTAAATTGTGGCAATCGTGTACAATATGTACAAAGGTAACAAATAATTTTACAGGTTTATTCAGTGCCAGTAAAAGACTCCAGTATTGCTTCTCCTTAAAGGACAGCAAACGAAGTCCTCCCCTATCATCATCTCCTTACAGGCAAAAGCTTGTATAGTGTAATATTTCCCAAAATCCAATCAATGAATCATGCCTTTTACCTTAGCCACACTGACTTTAATTGGATCGCAACAAGAAAATAAAATGACAAAATTATTACATTAGTGCTGTGAAATGTCCTTGTAGAAAAGCTACAACTTCACTCTTTAAGTTCAGTTTCCATTCCAACTCCAGCTGCAGTTGCTTCTAACTGATAAGCCTTTTGAACTGTGCTGCACAATTTCCAGATCTGAAAGGTACAGTATTTTGCCCACAGTCGTTAAAGCTCCATACCCCATACTGTAAATAGAAAACGTATTTTCCTTGCTGCCTGGGTGGAAAATCTATGAAGAATGGATTGCTATTCAGGGGTATTTTCAGGGTCCATTTTTGGGTGGTTGGCTGGGTACACAAAAATGTCATCTGGAATTTACATATGATTGTCACCAGTACAATAGTATAGCTAACGAAGTCTGTGCAAGTGTCAAGGCAGATAAAGCACTTCCTGAGTCTGCAGCTCATTGGAAATACTTTATCATATGGCTCTTTCTACCTGTGACAAATGAATTCAAATCCCAGACTGAATTTGTGCCTTCTAGAAAATAGACAATGTTGCTGCTGCCTATTGTGCTAGGCTCTACTCAAAGGTGCATGTCATATCATTTGAACTGTTAGCCACATGAGACTAAGCCAATACCACAATATGTATTCCATATAATGTCACAGGTTAATGCCTTTTCTGCTTTGAGAAGCTTGGGGACTCTATAAAAGCCCTTTACAATTTATTTTCCAAAAATAGTTCCTTTAATATTTTATTCTACAAAATGATTTACAAAGAGAGGGCAGTGTTGCAATGGAAAATGTCAGGAGTTGGTGGTTTTGTTTTCACAAAGTTCTTTGTTTTACCCATTCTCCTTATTCATCTCCATAAAAGCTAGTAATGGGAAAGACCTGTTAGGTCATTCCGCCTAGCACTGAACACCTCCAGCAAAGTCTTTGAATACTTTCAATTCCCATTGAAATCTGTGTTTGCTGGAGGTGCTCAGCACCTGGCAGATTGCTGCCTTTAGTCCATCCCCATGAAGGTATGGGATTCTTTCTTGCAGAATATTCCTGTAGTACTTCAGTAATATTAAAGCATCTCTGTGGATTTTCCAATGGCATGTTGCAGTTAGTATTTGCTTAACCAGAGGGGAAGGGAGTGGGAAGGAATACCTTAAGACAGTCTCCTTTTTTGTCTGTGGAATGTAGTTAAGGAACTGTGTGCTTTGTTTCCTATGTGGACAGGACCAAACTGTGTCAAGGCCATGTTTGTAACTCATGTTTGAAGCCCAGCACAGATAGAAACTTGGAGTCTTCCCAGCTTCAGATGGTCAAATCCACAGTGTGGAATTCACAAGTAGGCATTCATTTCAAGGCCATGTAACAAACTTTAACTTCTCTTTGAAAGAAAGGCATTTGTGCAAGATACAAAATGAAAGCCTTTCAGATGGTGCCTGTTTGCTCACACAAGCTGCTCCATCCCGGTGGGTCTGATTACAGAGAAAGATGCTGGCTCTTCTGTACTGTCTCTCCTTCTAAAATCAACTTAGCCCATAAAAGTAAGTGCTTATTATGCACAAAACAGTATTGTATGGGCGATTGTTGGACGATTTATTGTTATGCAGTGCTTATTTGAACAGTAGTTAACTAGGACCAGAAAATTGTTTGGTTTTTATTATTGCATTCAAACCCCAGGACATGTTGTACTAATTCCATAGTGGTATATAGTACCGAGAGAGAGAGGGAGATTCAGTTATGATGTATCGGGAACTTAAGCTTTTAGTGTTGGAAATAATGTTCTTTATCAGATAAATGAATTATTTAACTATATTTTTTCATATCAACTAATATAATACATTAGTTTTTCAAATATAGTCATATCCCTTTGTTCTCTCAATTACATCTGTGTGCTAGTAATAGCATGTGACTCAAGAAGCAGTTTGAAATAACTTTTATGCTTCCCTGATGATTTATGGTCTACTTTTCCCCCAAATGCTAAAATGAGGACAAGATTTGAAGTTTGAAAACAGTGTTCTAATTTTGAAAATAATAACATTTAGATTTTCTTTCAAACACTCTGGGATCTCTGTAAAATAAAGCATGGGAGGAAGTTTTGGGATTTTTTGGTTATTTTGTATCAGCAATAACCTTGCTCACATGGAGTGTCATGTAGTGTGATTGAGGTCCGTGGGACTACCTGTTGAATGAGGGCATTAGTAAATGTGAGTAAAGCTAACACAATCACACCCTTAACTTGGGTTTAATTGTGGCTTTGCCACAAGCCCTGAGCCAGGAACAGCACATTGTTGTTCTGTCCCTGGAGCATACCAGGAAGCACCACATAAGATGAACCACGATTTGGTCCATAGATTGTGTTAGTCAGACACTTGTCATATAAATTACAGAAGGAACAAGGAAACACCCTTATTTTTATTGTCGTAGCACCTGGAAAAGTGACTGTAACCTCAGAATTGTGCATACTCAGACAGGAAAACAGTGTTTTCATTTTCTTGAAGCAGTGCTTTGATTTATAGAAAACGATTCTGTTTTCTTGAGGGGGAAATTAATACCAGTAGTTTGTTAACTGTTTGTTTGCATGGCATTTGCAGAAGGGTACATGGATTCTGTGTGCAGCTTTCCATTTATAACAGAATCTTGAAGGACCATGTCAGGGTCATTTTGTACCTGAACCTGAACTTCTAGGGTTTTACCTGCTCCAATGCCCATTGAAACCAACGGGGGTCTTAGATTGGGCCTTTGGTAAAGTGTATGGCTCCTTAGTTGACCAAACTGCTATCTACGAAATGCTATGCTTGTTTTGCAGCATATGGCTAAAACCCTTACTTGAGTTTTGAGGAGCATCTAACACAATACAAATCAAACAAATTGATGAATACTTACAGATATGTATGTTTTGTGTTTGAAATTATTTTCTTGACTTAAAAAGAAACAACCTTTAAAATGATGAGTTGAACTTTCCTGTCATGCTATCTAAAGTAATTATATGAAGGATATTATCATTATAAAGTGAACTGCTCATGTAAGACATTACAATTTTCTTGTTAATGACACATAGCTATTTGTAGACAAAAGTCTATGTACTGCACTCTGTTTATAGAACACTCAGTAATAGTTAATGCAAATAATAATAATAATCAAAGCAGCAGTGTCCCCATAAACACCAACATACTTTACCCTTTTCCCTCAACTATAAGTATTAGAACTGTTTTTCAAAGTATGTCCTGAGGCATGTCCTATTTCAGAAAATAATCCAATCTGTAATTAAATAATGGGAGGTGAAAATCAGTGAAAGAATGGCTTAAAACTGCTTTTCTAGAGTAATAGAATTCTTTGTCACTGAGCTGGTGCTTTCTTTTAAGTTCATATGTAATAAAAATACAACTATCATTGTATTTCTTTTAGTTGGGCAAGGGTTCACAAAAGTTCAAGATGGGACAGTTATGCTGCTGATAATCAGTAAATGAGATATTTTAATGATTTTTGTGTGTGTGTATAATTATGTATATATACATATAGAAAAATATTTTTCTATTTTTTAAAAAAGGAAAAATAAATCCAACAAGGTGTGGCTCAGGATTCTGCATGTCTTGTGCACCTAAAAGGCCTATTAGAGTCAGTTGGAGTTTTGAGTATACAAGGAATGCAAGATTTTGGGACCCTGGGTTTACATAGAAAAGGTGAGGACATGTTTAGTGTCTTCACATGAAATTAATAATGTAGTAGCAACAACGGGCCCTATTGCACCCTTTGAGTAGAGACTATGGTTATCCAACATATCTGAGACCAGGGATGAGGAAGGAGCCAGTTTTGTCTCAGCAGAATTATTTCCTGCTCCCTCATCCCCTCCACAGGGCCCTCTGTTTAGGGTTTGCCCATGGGGGGAACTGGAGGTGAGGTCAGAGACAGCTAAAGAAACAATATTATTTCCATCATCAGCTCCACTGAATTTTTGAATAAGGTAATAATCTATCTGCTGTGTATAGACAGAGAACTTTAGCCTCAGTGTTGTCAATCCATTCTCTTTCATGGGCACTTTAATAGAAAAGTATAATTAACTTCTCACAGTACCAAAATAAGTTATTTGCACCTCTGACATGCTTGAGCTCATATTAGGCTGGTGTCACATGCAGCTTTTACTGTACATTGGGGTTTATGCACTGTTCGCTGCTGGGGAAAAATAGAGGTATAATCCAAAATCAATGGCCAAAATGTAGTTCGCAATGCATTCCTCATGCTTGTAATTGTAAAACACTTTTTCTTGTAATGCTGTCATTTCTGGACATGGTGGAGCATGTTAGCCATTCAAGAATGTTTAAGGGTTTGGGGCTAAGGTAGAAAGTCCACACATCTTACGTCCTACAATATGGATGGGTGAAATAGTGTGCAAGGGACTTCTAGATCTGTGCACTGGAACATAGGGGATTCCACACAACATCTGAACAGTCCAGTATAGAAGGAGATCAAGGGAGTAGGCCAAAGGAGGGGGGTCCCTGGATCTACATGCAGACAATTGTAGTGGCTGGAAATGACTGGAGAGGAGCAGAAACCCTCCCTCCCCCGATTCCTACCTATGGGTTTATGTGTGTAAATCACTGCTACCCCCTTGGTCGCTGTAAATTTTGCTGCCAAAAAAAGGGAGGGGGGCTGATTACTTGGTCCTTACGCAGAGGAGATTTTTGAGGGATCTGAGGGGCTTGTTCTAGAAGAGCAGCAAGGTCACTGTCGGCAGGTTTCTAGATTGCAGGGAGACTATAAACATGATTGTCATGAGCTCCTGAGAAGCTTTCTGGAAAGAAAAGACACCTATTTGAAAGGTTCTTTTCTATATGTTTTCTGCCAAGTGACTCAGGACATTTAGTTTCAGCATTTTTTTTTCTTTTTCAAGCTTAGAGGCATTGAAACTTTCCAATGGCCTTCCACAGCTCGAAGCTCATGTATTTCTATTTTCATAACAAATGCATTATGAAGACAAGATGCATACTCTTCCACAAGATGCATGTCTTCCATACTTAGCCACTTTAATAAGTAGAGTGTGGGATTTGGGAAATCCACCTGGCACAAAAGATGTTTATTTTGAGGGATTTCCCCATCCCATCCTCCAAATCTCGTCATTACTTCCATCCTCCTTACAACAAAATGGGCTGGATGTGACTTCCTCCAGAGCCTGTCAGTGCTCCATCAGTTGGCCAGAAGGAGATGCTACAGTTCAACAAAGCACTGTGGGTGAAATGCCAGCTTCACTGTAGTCAATGGCAGAATACCCATTGATTTCAGTGGAATTGGCTTTTCACCCTCTGTTGCATGCTCTGAGAAAGCTGCCTGAATTGAGGATTTGAATGAGGGTGCACTCTGTGGCAGCATAGTATAAAGCTGTTAGAGCATCATGGTAGCCCTGGGTACAACACTGGATATGATACCTACAGCTAGAGAGTGAAGCAATGTAGCTTATTTTGCTTCGGCGTCTACATGATTATCACTGTTCATTTACATTGTATGTTTTCACTAGTTACATTTGTTTTAAGAGTGTATTCATAAATCAGCTGTTACAGCCTCTAAACTTGAGAATTGTAAAGCACCATGAAAACTCTCTAGTACTTATTCAGCAAAAAACAATAAAGTGCACCTGCACTTCTACCAATGTGATATATGCCATCATGTGCCAGCAATGCCCCTCTGCCATGTACATTGGCCAAACCGGACAGTCTCTACGCAAAAGAATAAATGAACACAAATCTGACATCAGGAATCATAACATTCAAAACCAGTAGGAGAACACTTCAGTCTCTCTAATCACTCAGTGACAGATGTAAAGGTGGCAATTTTGCAACAGAAAAGCTTCAAAAACAGACTCCAAGGAGAAGCTGTTGAACTTGAATTAATATGCAAACTAGATACCATTAACTTAGGTTTGAACAGAGACTGGGAGTGGCTCGGTCATTACGTTAATTGAATCTATTTCCCCTGGTTAAGTATCCTAGTTAAGTATCCTCACACTTTTGTGTCAACTGTCCGTAATGGGCCATCTTGATTATCACTTCAAAAGTTTTTTCCCCCCTGCTGATAATAGTTCCTCTCAATTAATTAGCCTCTTATAGTTGGTATGGTTACTTTCACCTTATCATGTTTCTCTGAATGTATAAATATCTTCTTACTGTTTGTTCCATTCTATGCATCCGAAGAAGTGGATTGTAGTCCATGAAAGTTTATGCTGAAATAAATTTGTTAGTCTCTAAGGTGCCACAAGTATTCCTTTTATTTTTGCTGACACAGACTAACATGGCTGCTACTCTGAAATCTGGGAACTTGCATGACTCTAAAGGCTGAGCAGATTAATTTATTTTGTACATTTTAGTACTCTGAAGTTTGTATAGTATCATGTATGGTTTCTTTAACATCAGTTAACTACATACTTTTACTATGGAAAATAGGCAGTTCTTTGATATTAAAAAGATCTCATGCCACTTTATTAAATTTTATATATACCAAAAATAGATTACTTTATATAAACTACAGAACTGTCAAACTCCCTTCTGGCAAACAAGTGGTCCTCCAAATGTCTGGGTTTTTTTTAACCTAAGCACACATTCAAGAATTAGATCTACTTTGATTATATACCTTTGATTTATTATTTTATATCCACTTCAGGTATGATTATATACCTTTGATTTATTATTTTATATCCATATTTTGTGTGCTTCTGTGTCTGTCTTAGGCTTTTTTTTAGTGCCCATCTCAACACTATCTAAGCCCTGCAAAACCCATTCAATGTTTATTTTTAATAAACACATGGATCTATGGTAAATAACATAGTAATTCGTTTCAGAGTAGAAGCCGTGTTAGTCTGTATCTGTAAAAAGAGCATTTAGATTGCAAAGGTACTGTGCTAAGCAATATGGGATGAACATGGAAGCTCAAGGAATTACTATAAAAAGAACAGGAGTACTTGTGGATCATTGAATCTATTTCCTCAAAGTTAAGTATCCTCACACCTTCTTGTCAACTGTCTGATATAGGCCCTCTTGATTATCACTACAAAAGGGTTTTTTTGTTTGCTTGTTTTTCTCCTGCTGATAATAACTCATCTAAATTAAATAGCCTCTTAGAATTGGTATGGCAACTATATAAACATCTTACTTCTTTGTGTTCCATTCTATGCATCCGACGAAGTGGTCTATAGCCTATGAAAACTTAGGCTGACATAAATTTGTTAGTCTCTAAGGTGCCACAAGTACTCCCTGTTCTTTTTATAGTAATTCGTTGTGCTTCCATGTTCATCCCATATTGCTTAGCACAGTACCTTTGCAATCTAAAAGCCTGATGCAAAGCCCATTAAAGTGGATAGGAATATTTCCATTGACTTCAGTGAGCTTTGGATCAGGGCCTAAGCACCAGAATTTATAAAGTGCTTAGTGTCCTCCACGCCTTGTAAGGCAGACCATATACATGACTTTTTCTGTGGCTCATCATGTTGGAAAGACAGAGCAACTCTGGTTTGGATAGCTCTAACAACGTGTACTTGCAGCTTAATAATTACATTAGCAGCAATTTCAGGTTCAGTAAAATATTCATGAAAATAAATAATGAAGTATGATTTTCTTCATTTTTTTTAAACTTGATTTTAGAGCTTATGGACTCAGTAAAATGGAGGTTATTTTGTTATTAGATTATTATTATTGTTGTTAGATTATTGCACCAAAACCCAACTGTACTGTTTTTTCTCCTACCTTTTGTTCTACAGTTTTTCCAGGGAAACCTTATTTTGTTTCAGAAGGTGTCAACTGTGCAATATTGAGGATTGATATGGGAAATATGGGATTCTTTAATGTTAAAGATTTTGCTTCTTGCAGAAATGAGTCATGGACCTGTTCAGTGAGAGCTGTTTCCAAATTTACTGATGAAATGTCTTTGACAAAGATACCCAACATTCCTACGCTGCAGCTCTGTATTAGAGATGGCAAAATAATTTAAAGCATTATCTGTGAATAATCTCTTCTCATTGAGTGAAGAAATTTTCAAATAATTATTTTGTGGAATATATTTAAATCATCTGTTAAGATAGTTAAATACTGAAAATAAAATCCAATGATTTATTTGTCCACTGACAAGAAAAAAAACCTCAAGACAATGACTGTTACTTAAGAAGCTTGAATCTGTATAATGTAGCATCATCTCGAACACCCATATATTCCCTTTCCCAGGTTCTGCCATCTTGCTGATACACTTTTTAATTTTTCAGATGGAGATTTTGGTTGAGGAAGCCTTCAGGTCATTGTTTGATTATGCCAAAAATAATCATAGTATTTCTTCAAAAAGCTTACAGCAATTTGACTAGCATAAGTGTAACCCTTCTGCCAGGTGGAGCCAGCAGCAACAAGGGCCAGGTTCAGTATCTAGGGGTTCCTTTTCAACAATACAACACAAAACCAGCTTGAGCCCCCACCCAGTGACCTGGGACAATTACACACCACCCCCTGGGTGCCTATAAGAGGCAATACTTCCCCTCTCGCAAGCACAGAGTCTGAGTGTAGAAAAAACTTTTAATAAAAGGAGAGAAGCAACTCAGCATTAATTTGGAAAAACACTGCAACTAGGGTTCATAAACACAAACCATGAGCAAAAGACACCCCAGTAAATTGGGCAGTGTCCTTTTCCCCTCAGGTTCTTAAGTCCAGCAATCCAAACATCCCTGTAACGTGCCTGACCCTTTTCTGTACCCCACTCACAGTTGCTGTCCTTGGCCAGTGCAGCCCCAGAGTTCAGAGGTTCATCCACAGAGCTCACCTCCCACCCTATGTGAAGTGCGGGGGGGGCGGGGGGCGGGCAAGGAGGTACCTTAAGCACTCCACTGCTCAGGCACTCGCTCATCACCCCAACAGCTGATTGCCACACCTCTGCATGGCTCTGCTCTGGCCCTCACCACCTTCCCTGCTGGCCCCTTGCCACGCCACTCAGTCAGCCTCCCTGCTGGCTGCTTGTCAGGCCTCTCCACCAGCTGGCCACTCACTGAGATGTCTTCAGGGCCCCCCCCCCACACACATTTAACACAGCTCTCAGTGATTTCAGCTGTTAGTGGGGGGATCCTCACTGCTGGTGCACACTGGGCAGTCCCTTGCAATAGAGAGACAGTCTCAAAGTAGGTCTAATACTTAGACCTAGGTATCAGTGATTTCATCTCTGCAGCATATAACAATTCTCTCAATTGAATCTGAATTAGCTTTTTTTTTTTTTTTTTATACCATGGAGAGAGAAACAGGGCCCACACCACCAGGTACAAATCCCCATCCCCACCCTCTCTCAACTCGTTGGTCTTTGGAACCCAAGTCCCCTGCTTAGTGAGTGCCATTCAGTTGAGGGTGAGTCTTCCTTCGGGGTATGCCAGGTACAGTTCTGCTGCCTTCGGTTCACACAACAAGGATAACAATCCTTTATTACTCCTGCCTCAATAACAAGGAGACTGGGGATTCAACACCAGCCACAAGTGATCATTTGGGCAAGCAATCCCATCATGTTGAGCACCTAGGGAAGGTGGGTGTGTCCATGCAAACGAGATCAGCTTCTGAAATCTTTTTTCACAGCTCACCACTAGATGTCAGGGGAGAGCTCATTCAGACTCTTCTTACATAAGCAAAAGATAGAATCATAGAATCTCAGGGTTGGAAGGGACCTCAGAAGGTCATCTAGTCCAACCCCCTGCTCAAAGCAGGACCAACCCCAACTAGATCATCCCAGCCAGGGCTTTGTCAAGCCTGACCTTAAAAACCTCTAAGGAAGGAGATTCCACCACCTCCCTAGGTAACCCATTCCAGTGCTTCACCACCCTACTAGTGAAAAAGTTTTTCCTAATATCCAACCTAAACCTCCCCCTCTGCAACTTGAGACCATTACTCCTTGTTCTGTCATCTTCTACCACTGAGAACAGTCTAGATCCATCCTCTTTGGAACCCCCTTTTAGGTAGTTGAAAGCAGCTATCAAATCCCCCCTCATTCTTCTCTTCTGCAGGCTAAACAATCCCAGTTCCCTCAGCCTCTCCTCATAAGTCATGTGCTCCAGCCCCCTAATCATTTTTGTTGCCCTCCACTGGACTCTTTCCAATTTAGCCACATCCTTCTTGTAGCGTGGGGCCCAAAACTGGACACAGTACTCCAAATGAGGCCTCACCAGTGCCGAATAGAGGGGAATGATCACGTCCCTCGATCTGCTGGAAATGCCCCTACTTATAGAGCCCAAAATGCTGTTAACCTTCTTGGCAACAAGGGCACACTGTTGACTCATATTCAGCTTTTCGTCCACTGTAACCCCTAGGTCCTTTTCTGCAGAACTGCTGCCCAGCCATTCGGTCCCTATTCTGTAGCAGTGCATGGGATTCTTCCGTCCTAAGTGCAGGACTCTGCACTTGTCCTTGTTGAACCTCATCAGATTTCTTTTGGCCCAATCCTCTAATTTGTCTAGGTCCCTCTGTATCCTGTCCCTACCCTCCAGCGTATCAACCACTCCTCCCAGTTTAGTGTCATCTGCAAACTTGCTAAGGGTGCAGTCCACACCATCCTCCAGATCGTTGATGAAGATATTGAACAAAACCGGCCCCAGCACCGACCCTTGGGGCACTCCACTTGATACTGGCTGCCAGCTAGACATGGAGCCACTGATCATTACCCGTTGAGCACGACCATCCAGCCAGTTTTCTATCCACCTTACCGTCCATTCATCCAGCCCATACTTCTTTAACTTGCTGGCAAGAACACTGTGGGAGACTGTATCAAAAGCTTTGCTAAAGTCAAGAAATAGCACATCCACTGCTTTCCCCTCATCCACAGAGCCAGTTATCTCATCATAGAAGGCAATTAGGTTAGTCAGGCATGACTTGCCCTTGGTGAATCCATGCTGACTGTTCCTGATCACTTTCCACTCCTTTAAGTGGTTCAGAATTGACTCCTTGAGGACCTGTTCCATGATTTTTCCAGGGACTGAGGTGAGACTGACTGGCCTGTAGTTCCCCGGATCTTCCTTCTTCCCTTTTTTAAAGATGGGCACTACATTAGCTTTTTTCCAGTCATCCGGGACCTCCCCCGATTGCCATGATTTGTCAAAGATAACGGCCAATGGCTCTACAATCACATCGGCCAACTCCTTTAGCACCCTCGGATGCAGTGCATCCGGCCCCATGGACTTGTGTTCGTCCAGCTTTTCTAAATAGTCCCGAACTACTTCTTTCTCCACAGAGGGCTGGTCACCTCCTCCCCATACCGTGCTGCGGAGTGCAGCCACCTGGGAGCTGACCTTGTCTGTGAAGACAGAGGCAAAAAAAGCATTGAGTACACTAGCTTTCTCCACATCCTCTGTCACTAGGTTCCCTCCGTCATACAGCAAGGGGCCCACACTTTCCTTGACTTTCTTCTTGTTGCTCGCATACCTGAAGAAACCCTTCTTGTTACTCCTAACATCTCCGGCTAGCTGCAACTCCAAGTGTGATTTGGCCTTCCTAATTTCACTCCTGCATGCCTGAACAACATTTTTATACTCCTCCCTGGTCATTTGTCCAATCTTCCACTTCTTGCAAGCTGCTTTTTTGTGTTTAAGACGAGCAAGGATTTCACTGTTAAGCCAAGCTGGTCGCCTGCCATATTTACTTTTCTTTCTACACATCGGGATGGTTTGTTCCTGCAACCTCAATAAGGATTCTTTAAAATACAGCCAGCTTTCCTCGACTCCTTTCCCCCTCATGTTATTCTCCCAGGGGACCTTGCCCATCAGTTCCCTGAGGGAGTCGAAGTCTGCTTTTCTGAAGTCCAGGGTCTCTGTTCTACTGCTCTCCTTTCTTCCTTGTGTCAGGATCCTGAACTCGACCATCTCATGGTCACTGCCTCCCAGGTTCCCATCCACTATTGCTTCCTCTACTATTTCCTCCCTGTTTGTGAGCAGCAGGTCAAGAAGAGCTTTTCCCCTAGTTGGTTCCTCCAGCAATTGCACCAGGAAATTGTCCCCTACACTTTCCAAAAACTTCCTGGATTGTCTGTGGACCGCTGTATTGCTCTCCCAGCAGATATCGGGGTGATTAAAGTCACCCATGAGAACCAGGGCCTGTGATCTAGTAACTTCTGTTAGTTGCAGGAAGAAAGCCTCGTCCACCTCATCCCCCTGGTCTGGTGGTCTGTAGCAGACTCCCACCACGACATTACCCTTGTTGCTCCCACTTCTAAATTTAATCCAGAGACTCAGGTTTTTCTGTAGTTTCATACTGGAGCTCTGAGCAGTCATAGTGCTCTCTTACATACAACGCAACTCCCCCACCTTTTCTGCCCTGCCTATCCTTCCTGAACAGTTTATATCCATCCATGACAGTACTCCAATCATGTGAGTTATCCCACCAAGTCTCTGTTATTCCAATTACATCATAATTCCTTGACTGTGCCAGGACTTCCAGTTCTCCCTGCTTTTTCCCCAGGCTTCTTGCATTTGTGTATAGGCATTTAAGATAACTCACCGACTGTCCTACTGTCCCAGTATGGGGCAGGAGCCCTCCCCTCTTGCACTCACCTACTTGTGCTTCCTCCCGGTATCCCACTTCCCCACTTACCTCGGGGCTTTGGTCTCCTTTCCCCGGTGAACCTAGTTTAAAGCCCTCCTCACTAGGTTAGCCAGCCTGCTTCCAAAGATGCTCTTCCCTCTCTTCGTCAGGTGGAGCCCATCTCTGCTAGCACTCCTTCTTGGAACACCATCCCATGGTCAAAGAATCCGAACCCTTCTCTCCGACACCATCTGCGTAGCCATTCGTTGACTTCCACGATTCGATGGTCTCTACCCCGGCCTTTTCCTGCCACCGGGAGAATGGACGAGAACACCACTTGCGCCTCAAACTCCTTTATCCTTCTTCCCAGAGCCACGTAGTCTGCAGTAATACGCTCAAGGTCATTCTTGGCAGTATCATTGGTGCCCACGTGGAGAAGCAGGAAGGGGTAGCAATCTGAGGGCTTGATGAGTCTCGGCAGTCTCTCCGTCACATCACGAATCCTAGCCCCTGGCAAGCAGCACACCTCTCGGTTTTCCCGGTCAGGGCGGCAGATAGATGACTCAGTCCCCCTGAGGAGAGAGTCCCCGACCACCACCACCACCCTCCTCCTCCTCTTGGGAGTGGTGGTCGTGGAACCCCCATCCCTAGGACTGTGCATCTCATGCCTTCCAGTCAGTGGAGTCTCCTTCTGCTCTGTTCCCTCAGATGTATCATTCACTCCACTCTCTGCACTAGTACTTGTGGAGAGAACATGAAAATGGTTGCTCATCTGAATATGCGTTTCTGGTACATGGACTTGTCTCATACTCTTTCCTCTTCTGGAGGTCACATGCCGCCAATTATCCTCACTGGCCTTCTGTCCCCGCTGCGTAGCCTGCTCTGAATCCTCAGAACACTGTGCCCGCTGAAGCCGATCCTGACGTCTATCCAGGAACTCCTCATTTTCTTTTATGGAACGCAGGGTTGATACTCGTTTCTCCAGACCTTGAATCTTCTCCTCCAATATGGAGATCAGCTTGCACTTTGTACAGACAAAGTCGCTTCTATCCTGTGGAAGAAAGACAAACATGGCACATCCTGTGCAGGTCACGACAGCGGATCGCTCAGCATCCATAGTCCCTTCCTTCGAAGAGTTTCCTCACTTGTGGCAAAAGCTACTCAGGGAAACCTGCAAGGGGGATGCCGCAGTAGGCTCTCTCCAGGCGAACTCCCAGGCTAACTCCACTTGTTTGCTTCTCTGCTATTCGCTGCTCAGCTGGTTCGCAGCTGACTGACTGTCTTTTTAGAAGAGCCTGGAACAAAGCACTCCCAATTCACACTATTCAAACAGGCAATCAAACAATCAAGCACATGGTCAAACTGTCCCCACAACAGATACTCACTCCCTCGTCTGCAGCCCCCTGGTTGCTCTGCCTCTGCCTTTAGTTTGGGTTAAAGGAGTTAGGAATGGCAAGGATAGCTTGCCCCCTTCGCACTCCCCTTCAAAACTCCCTCTCAAACTCCCCTGTTTGCAGTTCCTGTTTGCAAAGCTCCCTGGTCGCTTGCTCACTGCTTTATAAAGCCCTGGCCTGCCTGATTGATTAGTCCCGCCCCCTGGTGTAGAAGCTCACAGCTTCCAACTGCCAGCCACAGAACACGGTCCTGCAAACAAACAAACAAATGAATGAACAGACAGACACAAGTACCCCCAAACACACACTACAGACAGCCTCTTACCCCAAGGGTCCTGTATTTGCTCCTGCTTTACCTGGAGCAATTCCTCTCAAACTCCCCTGTTTGCAGCTCCTGTTCGCAAAGCTCCCTGGTCGCTTGCTCACTGCTTTATAAAGCCCTGGCCTGCCTGATTGATGGAAAAGGCCAGTGCCACTGAAGTAAACAGAAACACTCTTTTGAAAGATGAAGTAAAGAGCTGTACAGATGAAGCCATTTGCAGTGTGCAATAAGTGTTTTTTTAGTTCGGTCTACAAAACCTCTATTCCTGAATGCTGTCTATGGGCACCGTAGCTATTAACTAATATTTACATATTTAACAGATAAAGAGCTGGTTAGTAACAACTCCTGTCCATTTACATGTTCACTAGATTGCCCTAAGGTAGTTCTTTGAAGTTCTGTACTAGCAGGGAAATATACCAGTCTAGTTGTGACTGTTGAATAGGGCTCATTTCATTGTGCTAGTGAGTTTATCTACGTTTCCTTTGTGTTTTATGTTTTTCTATCGTGCATTACTAGAATATCTCTAAATGAAGCTTTCTTTGTGGAGGGAGAAGAAAGAGAGGCTGCTTATCATGTTGCTGTAAAATCAGTTTGTTTTCTGTTACCAGCTGCTGATTAGAGATGAAAGAAAAATGCTGTGTTTCTGGGTTGCTCTTGGAGAACTTCAAGAAATGAAGGACTGAATACTGTATGGTTCTGAAGCCTTCCAAACCATTATTTTCAATAGGAGTTGAGGATTAGCACCTTGTATGAGGAGCTCAGCGCTCTGCCCTAAAGTCCTGAATCAGAGCCCATTGAAACCAATGGAAAGACTGATTTCATTGGGCTCAAATCCAAAAGAGTCACTTTTGCTTCCATTGAATTCATGGCAAAAGTCCCACTGACTTAAATAGGAAGTAGATCAGGTTCTAAGTGAGCAAATAGGAAATGTACCCTTCTCTGCACTACAGGATGTTAATTAATAAAACATGTTTACTGTCTGAGACCTTTGTGGTATAAATGGATCAGGTATCTTTTCTGTTTGCATGCAGATCTTATTATTCACAATATGTATCACTTTCTAAGGGAGGGATTATATAGTAGGTTTATATACTAAGAGAGTATTCAGAATGAAAACATGTTGCATTTAATTATTGATATTCACATTCTGTTGTTTTTTTATGCAGGTAATTACATTTAGTCACTAAAATGCAACACTTTAGTTACTGTCATGCAAATTTAATGTTTTCTCAGTTTTGTAGGCAACAACAAGCCATAATTTAGAAAACAAATATGATATTACTAAGTATGACTTAATGTCCTTTTTAATATTAGAGTATTCTGTGGGTCCCTGTAGCATTCGCATATGTGTGTGTATATATGTGTCCTATAATTAGGGCTGTCAATCGATTAAAAAAATTAAACACAATTAATCGTGCGATTAATCGCACTGTTAAACAACAATAGAATACCATTTATTTAAATATTTTGGATGTTTTCTACATTTTCAGTTACAACACAGAATACAGTGCTCACAGTGCTCACTTTATATTTATTTTTATTACAAATATTTGCACTGTAAAAAACAAAAGAAATAGTATATTTCAATTCACCTAATACAAGTACTGTAATGCAATCTCTTTATAATGAAAGTTAAACTTACAAATGTAGAATTATGTACAAAAAATAACTGCATTCAAAACTAAAACAATGTACAACTTTAGGCCCTACAAGTCCACTCAGTCCTACTTCAGCCAAACGCTCAGCCAAACAAGTCTGGTTACAATTTACAGGAGATAACGCTGCCCACGTCTTGTTTACGTCACCTGAAAGTGAGAACAGGCATTTTCAGGGCCAGCTCTAGTTTTTTTGCTGCCCCAAGCACCAAGCCGCCGAAGCAACAACAACAAAAAAAGCTGGCCGGAGCTGCCGAAGCAAAAAAAAACAAACGGTCATTGAAATGTGCCGCCCCAGGAATGGCCGGAATGCCCCACTTTCAGATGTGCCGCCCCAAGCACGTGCTTCCTTTGCTGGTGCCTGGAGCCAGCCCTGGGCATTCTCATGGCAGTGTTGTAGGCAGCATTGCAAGCTATTTATGTGCCAGAATCACAAAACAGACCATGTATTTGTATGTACACCCCTTAAACTGAAAGTGGTCGACATGCAGTTTTGTCTTGCATCTGCATGGATTTGTGGGATGCTTTTTCACTGTATACATAGATGGCGAGTTATATGGGCCTGTGGGGCCTGTGGTCCACCAATATTCAGGAACATGGGCCCAGCTCCACCAAGGTTTGGGCTTATATTTTCTTAGGACGGACCGGGGCAACTGCCCCGGGCCCCATGCTTTGCAGGGCCCTACGCTTCAGTCCTGGAGGACTAGCGGGGGGCTGCTGCCAGCAGCAGTGAGCAACCCAGCCCCAGCCTGCCCCAGACTGCCTCTTCCCACCCCTGTTCCACCCCCATCCCACCCCCACTCCACCCCTTCCCCCAAGCCCCCATCTCGCTTCTTTCCAGCTTCTGCCTCCTCCCCTGAGCAACACCGGGAGCTGTTGGGAGTGGAACGGAGTGGGCTGGAGTTGGGTTTCTTGCTGCTGACGGTGCCAGACCCCCCACTAACCCTCCAGACTGCTCTGGACCCCGCATCTGCCTTAAGCACAGGGTCCCCCAAAAACGCGGGGCCCGGGATGGTTGACCTGGTCCATTCTATGGATGGGATGGCTCTGCTGGGACCCATTCTGGGCACCACCAAAAATTACACAAACCTGGTGCCCCTGTATATGTGTGATTATGACACTAACCAGAATATGGTCCAATGGCTACACTTTGATGCAGATGCACTGTAGGTTCACTGAACAGAAATTATTAAGTAAAAGGACTCTGTGTTCATGGGCATGTTTGTTGTAGTTTTTTTCCCATGTAAGTATTTGTTTAATAAAAGCTAAGTGTAATATAGCTATAAACCGAGGATCCTGTTGTTGATTCTGCAAAGTCTGCTTTGCACTATGGTGACCTTCAGAAGAAATACTCCACTTTGAAGCTTCCAACCCCTGTCTCTTAAATATTAAACACAACATTCAGATTTGTGAGCTCACTACAACTGCAATAGCTGCTGTGAAAGGGGGTTGCGAGAGTCAGAGGGGTTGCTGCTATGTCCACAGTTGAAGATGGACTGGAGTAGCAATAAAAGTTTCATTTCACTCCAGGAAAGCATCTGTGAGACTGCCAAAGCCACATGATATGACATCTGAGTTGCCAATTACCCTCCCACTCCTCAGTTTGCTAACTTTCCAATATTCTTTCAGCCAGCCCTTAATTGGTAAAACACTGAATTGCAAATGAAACCAATGAAACAGAACCTGTGGGCCTGATTAGGATTTAATACCAGTGTAAATCAGTATGTAAGGGGACTGTTGTCCGCTTACTAAAACTCAGTGGGGGTGTTTTGGTTGGTTAGCTCCCAGTACCAAAAAGAAAGGGGAAGGGTTGAAGGGAAATAAGGACCCTGAGACTGACAGTCCCCAGGAACACCGGGGAGAGGCCAGTGCTCCAGATCAGCCTGATTGACAGGTTGGGCAGGATAATCAGGGAGTCAGGAGACCTCTGTGTGAGCTGGAATTGCCTGGGTCAGATAGAGTGGGGCCGAGCTAAGGAGAAAGCAGGGGCCCAAGCTGAACTGGGGAGCAGAGTTACAGAAGCAGCCCACAGAGCAGACCTGTGCTGGGAAGAGAGCTGTAGCAACAAGAGCCACAGAGGCCAGAGAAGCAGTCCAGGGAGCTGGAGGCAGAGCAGCACCAGTGCTGAGGCAGAGTGGAGCTGGAGCTGAGGCAGGGTGGTAGAGCTGGAGCTGGGGCTGGAGCAGTCCAGAACTGGGTGCGGAGAGTGGGGGGGGGGGGGGGGGGCGGCGGGACCCTGGGCAGCGGGCCCAGTGCAGGGAGACGCCCCCAGCCAAGACGCCTGGCAGGCCAGACTTGGCGGGGGATCGTAACCCTGACAGGGAGGGGGCGACATTGGGAAGAAGGGTCCTAGAGCCTGAGGGCGTGTAGCCGCCGCCAGAGCAAGTGTCCGACCCGAAGCATCCCTGAAGCACAGACAGGGCCCGAGAAGGAGGCCTGGGACTTGTGAGGAACAGACTGAACAGCCCTGATATTCAGAGACGCTGGTTGTGATGTCCCCGTGCCACAGAGCAGGGTGACGTGTATTCCTTGAACCTTTCCCATTTTTTCCTTATTTTTTAAATTTGATTGCTGTTTAATAAATTGTATTTCCTTTGAACTGTATGTAATGATCAGTGGGTCAGGAAAGCATCCAGTGCAGAGAGAGCACCCCGGAGTGGGGACATCCTAGCCCCTGCCCTAAGTGACCATGACAAGGTTGGGGGTCGAGCCCCCCAGGAATCCTGGGCCCAGCCTTGTTTGGGTTACGAGGACTCTGCCACACAGGAGAGTGGAAGGGGAACCCTTGAGGTCAGGCAGGCCTCTGGGTAAAGGAAGTGGGAGTTAGGACTCAGATCCTTTCCCTAGCCAATTTCACCGGGGTAGTGCATAAGCCAGGAAAGTTCCCCACAACAGCGGGACCATTCCCCCACTTACAAGTAGTAACTCAATCCAAGTCAGTGTGCCAGTAGTCACACCATGGGTGTAAGCCCATTTTTTTTAAATTAAATACATGTATACATAGCAACATAAAACCCATCATATTTCCTTTAAGCCTCTCATTAAAGGCTTGGTTTGATTAAACTCCTGAGGTGGTTGCTTTCTGAGGCACAGCAGACAATTTAATAAGCCATTTTTTTTTTGTTTAAGAAAGGAAAGTAGACAGTTCGCTCCTTTGAAATGTTGGTCCCCAGCTAACAGATCTGTCATCTTGTCAAAGAGAGGAGTGTCTGTCAGAAAGCATATCCCTCATGCCCCTGTTGCTATTTGGAAATTTCAAGGCTGTGTTAAGGTTCATATTTTTTCCCTCTTTCTGCAGAGCCTTTATTATATACTTTAATTTTAATATTGCATAATTTTTGTTCATTTTCCCCACTTTGGTTTAGTATTTATTTTCTATAACCAACATTTTGGTTGTAATGTCAGTCTATTACCTACTGTACGTTTAAAAAACAACAACATCCATTTATTCCATTTTTATGAAAAAGAATTGTATTTCACACAGGGTGGATTTGATTTAAATCAAATTGATTTAAATCATGATTTAAATAATTTAAATCACTAGTCAGGAAGACTCGATTTAATCATGGATTTCTACATAAAAGTGCATTCTTGTTGGTTGTTAGAACCTTAATACATATTCTTCACAACTCAGAGATAGATGTAGGTTTCATTTTTAGAAGGGACACACTATAAATTTTTATGTGATTTCTTTTGAAAATTTTTCAGATTAGTTTTACAGTTATATCAGAAAATGAATGATTGTTTGGTTATTTCATTTACCAAAGGTAATTGAAGCAGGTATTTATGAAGTCATTGGGAGGTGAACTATCTCCAGATCAACAGGTTAATCATTAATATTTGGAGGATTTTCTTGCCATCCTGTGTTAGGAGGAGAACATTACCCTACAGACATTTAAATTGTTTTATTTAACTAAAACAACAATGTTATATATTCTGGATTTTTTTCTTCAAGAGCAAACATATATTTTAACAAAACAAGCATATGAATTTTTGAATTTAGTTAAACATTCAAGTTTTTAAAAATCAGGTTTGTTTTTGTTAAAATTGTTTTTAACTAAAATAGTTAAATGAAATATTTTTTTAAAAAATAATCTACTGTCAGCCATGAGAAACTTAAAATATTGGCTTCTGCAGCTAACTCGGTCGTCTTCACCTTTCATGTTCCTGTTTGTTCATAACCTGGAAAAGAAAAACAAGCTTTCCTGCTTTTTCAGGTCCCAAACGATTTCTCAATTTGGAATGAATTAGTCCAAAGGAAGAAAATATTCTTCCTACACCGGCAGAAGAAGCTACTGCTGTTAAAAGTGATATTATCACTTCAACAATCTCTGAATCCAAGCGCTTAAGTGACTTCCACCAGTTCACTTGTGTGACTTGCTTTAAAACATCATCAGCAAACATATATTTCTTGAATGGTTCTTATTCCCAAACCAGGTCTCTTTTATGGCCTGCTGCCATTATAGGTTTTCCCTTCTAGTGATAGAATGGTATGGTAGATCTCAAATCAATGAAAGCTGCACTCAGAAAGACCTCAAGACTTCTGCTCAAACAGTTTCACTTTTGTTTCTACTTCCTGTCCCTCCCTTCTCACATTTATCTCCAGACTTCTTCTCCTTGTCCAGATTTATCCCGCCCCCAACAATCTTCTATTCATTGAACTTTTTGAATCTTTGCACTTTTAGAGAGAGGTAAGGGATTGACTCTGTGTACACAAATTTGTAGAGGGACAATAGGGTTGAGGTCTGTTATTTCTCACTTCTATATATTAGTTATTTATTTAAAAACATTTTTTGCTGTTAACAAGCATGTTATCTCTAGAGACACAAATCCAGTTTGAGAACTGCAAAACTAAGCATCTCTGATGGTATCTTCTAGACTGAGCACTGAATACCATTGGGTAGATAGAAAGATTAACCTAAATAATCTATATAGAAGCCCCTGGAACCCCATAAGATTGGGTCCCTATTCCATGAACTATTGGAACTCATTTACAAAACTTTTTTTAAACATTACATTAATATATTGTCTCATACTATAGAATTAGCATTTATAATCCCTATTCCATGATGAGATATCTTTGAACTATAATGTATCTTAATTAAAACTATCTTTAGCTTTTTTCCTCAAAAAGCATTTTACCAAAACAATCCGATTTAAATAAAAAATAAATAAAAATCCCCTTTAAATAAAAAAATCATTGATTTTTATCGACCCTGATTTCACATCAAGGGAATTCATTAATGATCTGTTAACAAATATGGAATCCTATTCTGGTCCATGCTTTAAGAAAAATGAAATAGCACAAGAAGCAGGGTTATTTAGATTTGCAAACAATTTTTGCTATCACATACTTCATTATTTTCCCAAAATGTATGTATCAGAACATTCCTATTACATCAATGAAAGCCAACATCATAAATCAGCTACTGGGTCAGGTTCAGTCCTGCCTTATTTGTGTCATCGGCTGGCATAAAGCAGTTTATAGAGCCCCTTTCAGCAAAAAGCTTCATTGGCACAGATATTGTTTAGTGCTGCCTTCAAACTAAATCCACCCACCCTAACTTTTTAGAACCCCTGTGGGGAGTGCAGCAGAGTGCAACACCCTCACTGTTTCAGAGGGTGCAATTTGTTAGGCTAGTGGACAGAAGTCCATCCTGCTCTGGTTACTAACAAAAACAGAAAGATTGAAGCACACATAAGATTTATTCTTTTTTACTTAAAGGTGTGGCTGTCTGCAACTGTAATGCCATTTAGCAGCTGTCACATCATTATTCTTGCAGCAACTGTTTCCAAAAATATGCAATTTATTTTGTAATTAAGCCTAACTGGTGCTGACACACATTTTTTGCTTTACACATGAACATAAAATATTCACTGTAACTTTTTACTATTTACTTGTAACTTTGGAGCTATAAGTAGAGTTATATTCTAGGTGTATGGCCTTATAATTGGAACATCAAGCTCGGTGACCAGGAACATTTGGGTGCCCCAAGGAAGGATCTGGGAAAAGGACTTTACACCATTGTATTGTGTTTTGCACTTCCCACACTCAGGAAAATTAGATGATGGATGTTAAGACACTGACACTGCTTCATCCTCCATATAATGCATATTCATCACTGGCTCAAAATGCAACGTTATTGCATGTTGATGCTGAAATTAGTTGTGATGACAAAACATGCAAAACTTGATCTGACATTACTGTACTAAATGTCACTGCTAGATTAGGCACCTGATAGCTCAACAGGTAACTCAGCCCAGCCATTGAGGATTTCTATTTTGTTGTATTTTTAAGGTTTGGTGGGATAAAACGAGGGCTCCCTAGCTCTCTAATATACAAGGGCTTGTTGTGAGAGAGTGGCTTTCTTTGTGTATTGACTTCGGAGATGATTTTAGTTTAGTTTTTGTTATATTTGCTAGGCCAGCAGGGAAAAAACTGGGACCTGAAAGAGTTCTGTCTCCTAAACTTAATTTCAGTTCTGTCATCTATGTGACTCTCATCTCATATTACCTGTAGTGGAAATGTTTGAGATTTCTAACTCACAATGGTATATGAGATTAATTGATCAGCGGTAGACTTACATCCCACAAAACAAAGTTTTTTAAAAAAGCAACCATCAAAAAACAAACCCACCCCCACATTAATTGCTTTTGATTCAGAACACATACAAAGGACAACATGGTATGTACCCTGTTACATGGAGGGAGGAATCGTGATATCCCTGTAAAGCTGTATTAGTGCAGTTGAACAAAGATCATTAAGACTATCTATTGTTAACGTCTGATCATTGATGTCATTACCCAGAGGTACTGCAGAACTCATTATAGAAAACTCAAGGAATGGGAACAAATTCAGAAACCAAAACTGAGTTCTGTTGAGTGCATAATCCATTGTGGTATTGATTGAGGAAGAAGCTGCAAAAGAATAAGAATTCAGAAAATTACCTTCAGTGATTTTGCTGAAAGGTCATCCAATGGGATACATTAAATAGATGTTTGTCAGTCACGGCTGCACTGATTTGATCTTTCCAATGACAATTCAAGCTGCTTTTTCCAATAATGAGGTGTAGAGTTGCTGATTTGGCTTTTTATTTTCTTCCTGAAGGAAAATGCCATTAATTTAAGATTTAGTCTTGTATATTTAAAGAAAGGCATGATAGACACAAAAACCATTAACCTTAAAAGCTTTTCCAAATCTTTGTAAACTGTGGATCTGTTTACAGTATTAGATTATAAAGATTTTTTCATCATTACAAGTTCAAATGAATACCCTTACTTTTTTCTGCTTGCCTTTTTGTGTGTGTGTGTGTGTGTGTGTGTGTGAAATATATTATACCATTTGATAGAAGTAGTTTGCAGTGTGCAGGGTGCACCCATGCGCTGTACTGTATGTCTTGCAAGTTTACATCTTATCAAGTATTTAGTGTTTTTTAAAAAAAGAACAAGAGTACTTGTGGCACCATAGAGACTAACACATTTATTTGGGCATAAGCTTTCGTGGGCTAAAGCCCACTTCATCAGATGCATAGAGTGGAACATATAGTAGGAAGATAAATATATATATATCATAGAATACCAGGGTTGGAAGGGACCTTAGGAGGTCATCTAGTCCAATCCCCTGGTCAAAGCAGGACCAATCCCCAATTTTTGTCCCAGATCCCTAAATGGCCCCCTCAAGGATTGAATTCACAACGCTGGGTTTAGCAGGCCAATGCTCAAACCACTGAGTTATCCCTGAAAAGATGGGGGTTGCCACACTAATCAATTAAGGTGAGCTATTATCAGCAGGCGAAAGAAAACTTTTGTAGTGATAATCAGGATGGCCCATTACAAACAGTTGACAAGAAGCTGTGAGTAACAGTAGGGGAAAACAGATTTCAGTTTGTGTAATGACCCAGCCACTCCCAGTCTTTATTCAAGCCTAATTTAATGGTATCCAGTTTTCAAATTAATTCCAATTCAGCAGTTTCTCAGCAGGAGAAAAAAAAACCTTTTGAACGTTTTTTTTCTCCTCTGATAATAGTTCACCTTAATTGATTAGTCTGGCAACCCGCATCTTTTCATGTTCTCGGTATATATATATTGAAATGGGCTTTAGCCCATGAAAGCTTATGCCCAAATAAATATGTTAGATGCTAAGGTGCCACAAGTACTCCTCATTCTTTATGCAGATACAGACTAACACGGCTACTACTCTGAGATCAGTGTTTTTTAAGGCATTAATCATATGGTATACGTATGACACAAGTTGATGTACAGGGAACTTCTCTCTTTAAAATATTTGTAGTGCTTTCTTACTAGGGTTCTGCTCTAAACACAGACTTCCATAAATCTGTACCAAATAAATTTGTTTGGACATTTTAGTACTTTATTAAATATGTATTTAATGGGATCTATAGCATTCATAAAATGTGCTTCCTAATGCAATAAAGCCTCAGCAAATGCAGTATTTTAAATTTATTTGTGCAGAGTGAGCCATATTCTCTCAGCCCCACCCCACTCACTGAAACTTGTGAGGGGTCCAATACACACTGTTACCAGTTGTACTCTGCCTCCAGGATTGTGATTTGAATCAGAATTGTTTAAGCCCTGAAGAACCACTACAGCAAATTCTGCATATCTTAGTGTATGGTGTAACAAATCTTTTCTTATCACCTATGTCTGACACACTAGGCTGGGTGTGGGCAGACTTAGTATGTACTCTTCTTACTTGCTGCACTTTGGGCTATGCCAGAGATTAGAGGTATTAGTTAAAGAGGTACGAAAGGACAAATTTTCCCTTCCGTTTCTCTTATGAAGCCCCTCCACATTGAAACTCTAGGTGTATCTGAAGGCAAAATGTGTTCTCCACTGGGTGACATGACTTCAACTCCCACTGAAGTAATTTCACTTGTTCAACTAGTAGGGGTGGCAGTTGTATAACTGAAGGGAAAATTGAGCTCAAAGGTGAGGTTGAAAGAGAGGCTGCACTAGATGTTAGACCTGTAAAGCTCATTGTGGCCAAAATGTGTTCAGATGTTAGTAGCTGTTTGGACTTAAATATATTTTGTCATGGGTGAAATCCACCTAGGTGAATGTTTCAATACAAGTAAATAAAAAAGCAAATAAATTAAAGAAAAAGGTGAATGATGTAGAAACTTAGTACTGTAAAGTAATAAATAGAAACTTCGGATAATTATGTAAAATAATTAGTAAAAGAATATGTTCATATTATATCCACATCTGTGCATGGGATCAATTTATCTGCCAGTCTGAGCACTATAAGCACAACTTTATGAAACATGTAAACAGATGTATACATAAGAGACAGGTAGTCTTCGTAAAATCTGCCCTGACTGTATCTGGTCCCATACCCAGGAGATTCCCTGGAATCTGAAGAGAAACAATAATGTTGCTGTCCCCAGTTCTCTCAGGCTGATGTTCTCGGCACAAAGTCTGCATCCATAGGGATGATGGCAGGTCCAGTTGTGATAGGGCCATCCTTGTCAGGTGATCATTCCCATTCGTATTGACCATTAGCCCTTGCAGGTGATTTGTTACCAAAACCACCCATTTCATGATGCATTTCTCCTGCCCTTTGTTTATCAGTGAATGCCTGGCATCGGAAGCAACCAGTGTGAGAAATGTAATCAAATGGTATCTGTCTGAAATGGAGGAAATATTATGCCCAGTTTGGAAGTTCATACTATGTAGATCTGACTCCATTTTTGAGAGAGGCACTCCATGAAGGCAAAATTAGCCTTGGAGAGGATTCTGCTGTGTGCACAATAACCAGAAATATGCATGAGCTTCAGATCGATCCTCCTGCCCTTACTCATGTCCTTGTAGGACTCATCCATCATCACATGGGATTTGGTTCACCTCCTTATTTCTGCAGACAATGACCAATACATAACAGAACTTTGCTTCTTCCTTGATCTATACAGTGGGACAGTGTGTCTGTATCACCCACACTGGGACAGGAAATGAGCCAAACCTATCTATCTTTTATAGTTGCTATTACTGTAGTATCTGAGCACCTCACAATCTGGAATGTAGTTATCCTCTTGACACCAATGTTCGGTAGGCAAGTAGTAGTATCCCTGTTTTACAGGTGGGGAACTGATGCACAGAGAGACTAAGGGCTAGATTTACAAAGGGACTTAGATATCTAACTGCTACTCCCAGTGCCTAAATCCCAGAATCAGGTCCCATTGGGATTCACACAGGCTATCTCAGCAGCTTCTGAACACCATAGGCACATAAACTCACTTGGTGCCTAAATTTTTGCAGTGTAAATTCCCAAACTTCTACCTGTATGCGTATACAGTGCAGACCCAGACCTGGTAGCATTATGCTTAAGCACCAGCGAAATGTACAAATGGGGGAAAGATTGGCATTCCTCCGCCTAACTCATCGGTGGGCTCCGTGCTCACCTACTGGATCAGGCCCAATAAGTGAAATACATAAAATACCCCTCCCACCAAGGGAGGCGAGCTTGATGAGGATCTCCCTCATAATTTTTATCCCAGTGATTAGGGTACTCAGCAGGGATGTGGGAGACCGTCAGATCAATTCCCCCCTCCACCTGAGGGGAAAAAGGGATTTAAACAGAGATCTGCCACCTCTCACCTGGATAGAAGGTGGGAACTGGGAGTTGGGGTCGTGCCCTAGCCACAGGGCTATAGGATATTCTCATGTGGAGCTCCCTTAGTGTCTCCATTTAAGATGTTCTGGTGAGGGTAAATAATGAAAGAGTCATTGAGCCAGAGGTTGGGAGAAGTGGAGGGAGAGCACTTGGAGGAGAAGAAGGTGATCAGGAACAGTCAGCATGGATTTACCAAGGGCAAGTCCTGCCTCACCAACCTGATTGCCTTCTATGATGAGATAACTGGCTCTGTGATATGGGGAAAGCAGTGGACATGATATATCTTGATTTTAACAAATCTTTTGATACGGTCTCCCAAAGTATTTTTGCCAGCAAGTTAAAAAAGTATGGATTGCATGAATGGACTATAAGGTGGATAGAAAGCTGGCTAGATTTTCGGGCTTAACGGATAGTGATCAATGGCTCACTGAGTAGTTGGCAGCCGGTATCAAGCGGATTACCCCAGAGGTCGGTTCTGCGGCCGGTTTTGTTCAACATCTTTCTAATGATCTGGATGATGGGATGGATTGCACCCTCAGCAAGTTCGCAGATGATACTAAGCTGGGGGGAGAGGTAGATACGCTGGAGGGTAGGGATAGAATCCAGAATGGACTGAGCCCTGGATTAGCATAATTGGAGTATAGATGCCAGGGAAGGTTAGGCTTGAGCCCAGGCTCAAGCACAGGCTTACTTTGCAATATGGACATTATGACGGGTTGGGATCACAGAGACCTGCTTGGTGCTGCCACCTGGTGTGCCAAGGCTACTTCTGCCCCTGCTTCCAGGCCTTTTCCAGCTTGGGACTCCCAAATCCTGTCTGTTTTGAGCCAGATTCCACTGATCTGCTACAAACACAGACTCAGGTCCGAACCAAGTCCACTAACAACTGTAAGGCTCCTGGAAGCACTCTTGCCTTTGACACCCAGGTGCCCAACTCCCAAGGAGGTTCAAACCCTTAATAAATCCGTTTTACCCTGTATAAAGCTTATACAGGGCAAACTCATAAATAGTTCGCCTTCTATTTCAAAGATAGAAAGATATGCACAGCTGTTTGCCCACCTAGGTACCAACTCGCACTCCAGGTAACTTAATAAGTAAAAAGTGATTTTAATAAGTACAGAAAGTAGGATTTAAGTGATTCCAAGTAGTGACAGAACAAATGGAATTACTAAGTAAAATAAAATAAAACACGCACGTCTACGTCTAATCAAACTTCACACAGATATAAAAACCTCACCAGCTCTAGATTCTTCCTTTCACAGGCAGTAGAACTCATAGCCTGGGTCCAGCAATCGCTCACACCCCCTATTGTCTTTGTCCTTTGTTCAGTTTCTCTCAGGTATGTCTCTGGGGGGTGGAGAGCCTCTCTCTTTAGCCAGCTGAAGACCAAATGGAGGCATCTTCCAAGGGATTTTATAGCCTTTCCCCCACTCCCTGTGTAGCATCATGTTGCCCTGGAGTTTTGGGATCACATGGGCAAGTCACCTGTCCATGTACCCTAACCAGTCCAACCAGTTGCATTCCTGACCAGGCCCAAATGTGGATTGGGGTCTGCACCTTCTTTTGTCTGTTAAGTGCTTGCACTCAACTTGCACATTCTTTTCTCCAGACCTGATCCCATGCTCTTACAAAGGCTAGGTATAAAACCAGCAAGTATAAAACCAATATTCATAACTTCAACTACAACAATGATACATGCATACAAACAGGAGGAATAAATTCAGTAGGTCATAACTTTCACAGAGATATGTCACATGGCACTTGTAGCATAAAACATATTCCGGTTACATATATACATTTATAAGCATCTCCCCATAAAGTCTTATGGGGTACACCATCACAGACATACTCTAAGAAGGGCAGGGCTTAGGCCTTCTCAACATCTCCCATTGGCTACCTTAGGCAGGAGCTTCCTAGTATGCTGGCTTTTGTGAATCCCATTCGGAGGTGCCTACCTCTCCCCCTTCATTGTGTAGAGAGCTGAGATGTCTAACTCAGGTTTTATCAATCCCAGCAATTTTTAGGTGCCTAAAAATTAGGCCTAATTTGCTTTGTGAATCTAGCCCTAAGTGACTCACCCAAGGCCCCAGAGAAAGTTGATTATGCAGCAGGAAATTGAACCTCGATCCCTCAAGTTCTGACACCCTAACCACCTCACCATCTTGAGCTCCAAATGAACTACGGAATGACCCAGTCAAAGCGGGTCTTTTGTAAAAGAATATGTGGGACTTGCCAGTGGTATTTATCTATGGGAGGAAGGACAGTATTGTGGTTTAGGTACAGAACAGGGTGTCCTGAGACCCAGCTTCAGTTTCTGGCTCTACCACAGACCTCCTGTATGTACTTGGGCAGCTCACTTAGAACCTAATTTTCAGGAAAAAAATGAAAACCCAATCTTAGGTCTCTCAGTAAGGCAATGCAAATGCAAGTTTGGCCTTTAATCACTCTGTGTTACAGGTTTATCTACAAAAGCGGGTGATACCTGCCCCACAGAGGTCTTGTGAAGCTAGGTTAATTAACTTTAATAAAGTTATTGGAGAACTCTGAATAGAAGGTTCTACATAAGTGCAAATATTATTGTTTTGTTTTGAAGCTGATAGGCCATCAAAGTAAATAATTAATGTGCAGCCTCTGTGAGACCTCTCTTGAGAGCCACTCCCTTCCCCCAAATAATAGTAAATGTGTATGTGTTTATGGCAAAGTGGAAGAAAGGTGGGGAGAGTTTTAATTTGCATTGTATTACCTCCTGTGATGCAATTGGCCTTTCCTGGTATTGTAAGAGGTAGCCAAACCTTCTGTTACTATAGCACCAGAACAGTGAAAGCATTTCCTTTGATTACTGCAGTCTTTTTCCTTTAGAAAGTATAGTGTCACGTTCCAGGCAGTTGTTTTTTTTAAGTGAGATTTTTCTCCTGAGAGGGAAATTCTTCTTTTCTCCTCTGTATCATAAACCTAGCCTGTTGAGATATATTAGGGTCTTCTCTGAAGGAATTTTAGAGTACAAATGACAATTTGTCATTGAAGAAAAAGAAGCTGGCTTGATATGGCAAACCAATGTTAAACCTTCTGAACCTGTTTTCCCACTGCATTGCAACTGGTACAAAGTAGATGTAAAACGTTACCATATTAGAATTCTGCTCTCATTTAGAAAATGAGGTGTTTCACACCTGCTTTGAACTAATTTTGAACAGGTGTAAATGACTTTACAAGGGAAAAGGAAGTAGAGAATCATAGCATGAAATTCTGGCTCTAATTAAGTCCATGTCACAAGTCCCATTGATTTTAACCAGGCCAAGAACCCACCATAGTTTCTAGTAGCGTGAATGAATAATACCTTAGAAGTGCATGATATTTTTTCTCTAAGATATTGTCTACACTGTGGAAATGCATTCAAAAAATGTGTTCACTAGCATGATGTTACACACAATTTTGCCTTTAGTGTGAACAGGGACAGTCATGTTTAAAAGCCTGGTACCTGGTCGTGGGGAGAATGTTAGCATTTAACCAAGCAAATGCGTTTCTGAACATGGCTTGTCTCTTTGTACGCTAGGTGCTCAGTTGTGTTCAAAATTATTAGTCAAATGGCGTTAATGTATTCTAACCTGATATTATTTTCCCAGTGTATACATGGCCACTGAAAGTTCCTTCAGTAATACTTAGGGCTTGTCTGCAGAGAGACATTCAGAAAAGTTAAGGTGAATCCTCTTGTGAGGATTAAGTCAGAGTGAACTAAGGCCACTTCCCCCCTGAATGAAAGCATACACAAGATGGTTTAATGTGCTTTAATTATATGTGAATTGACTTCACACCTTTAACTGATTCACTTTAACTTTCTGGGGTGTCCCTGTATACAGACAACCTTACAAAAGTAATTTAATTTGAATGAAATGCTTGATTGGTCTGTTTTTGTTGGCTTCTTAATGGATTTTCAGCATTATAAACACAGAGTGTGATATAATATTTATTGGTGATGACACTAAAGTTAACTACAAAAAAGTCTGCTTTTCATGAATTTTATTTTTAAGTTCCAGAGATTTAAAATCCTTTTTCCTTTTATTTGTCAGGAAAAGAAGAATATGTTGCAACATTCAAGGGATCAGAATATTTCTGCTATGATTTGTCCCAGAACCCCATACAGAGCAGCAGTGATGAAATAACTCTGTCATTTAAAACTCTTCAGAGGAACGGACTGATGCTTCATACAGGAAAATCAGCTGATTATGTCAATCTTGCACTGAAAAATGGAGCTGTCTCGTTGGTCATTAATTTGGGCTCAGGGGCCTTTGAAGCACTGGTGGAACCTGTCAATGGGAAATTTAATGACAATGCCTGGCACGATGTGAAAGTAACCAGGAATCTGCGTCAGGTAACAGTACAATGGATACAAGAATAACTGACTGTTTCTGCTACAGCTAAATGTGTGATGTTTTGAAATCTGAACAGCGTGACATTGGATGTTTAGTTGGCATTTAAAAATAGCTTTTGATTTACACACATAGGGATATTCCTGCCACACTTGAGCAGGGGCATATCTAGAAAGTAGTGGGGACAAGAGGCTGTTTAAATGAGACAGTATTACAGTCAGATATTTCAAAAGACTTCAGGTATCATGCACATATTTTTCTTGTACAATTTTCTGCCCTTACAGTTTTATATTAGTCACTATTACACACTGATAATTGTCCACAGGGCATGTATTTCTGTAGCTGAATCACAGCTCTTTAGTTTAAAGAAACTTTAAATCTATTTTTCCCCCCTCAAAAAAGTGGGCAGTAGATTCATTCTCAAAATAACCCTCATATATTTTTTGGTGGCATTTTCTGTCTCATAGCCACATCTAACTGAACAAAAACAGCAACAACAACAACAAAACCTTGTAGGCTCCAATTCATTAGTAAAATGCATGTGTATATTGGGGTCATTTTGTATTTTGGTAGTTAATCCTTGGGGGATGGAATGAAATTCCAAGTATGTGTATACACTATATAAACTTATTTATTACATAAATATACAGTGTATGCACATATGTGGCATTAAAATGTTATGTATAGTAATGTTTTGGGGGTTGGGATGGGGTATTCAATGATATTTTATTGGTACTAAAATGTGTAATTCTGTTAAATGCTATATATATATATTTACTGCCCTACATGCTTATCTTAAACCAATATTCTTAACATATCTGTTGTTTCTCTAAAC